>JACCPG010000223.1:28900-142637 GCA_016069955.1 Drepana arcuata
TAAAACAAGAACAGTGCCACAGGAAATTATGCCTCTATTATATCTATTGAGAAAAATCTTGACACGAGAAAAAATACGCCGCCAATTTTTAAACTACAAAGAATTCGAATCACATTTCTAGCGACATCCGACAACGGCGGATAAATCTAGACTTGATAATTATATATTTAGCTATTTTCTAACTCGCCCGCTCAAAATGCGCGTCACGTGACATCTTTAGCTGAAATTACACAGCCGGGTTTTTGTCCAAAACAAACACATGCACGCTTTATACGCGTCTGGCATTGCTATAAATTCTACGGTAGGTCACCGTAGAATTTATAGCAATGCCAGATGGGCGCCAATCACGTGTCGACAATAAAATAAAATAACAATTTGAAGAATACGGATGTGAGATTAGCATTGCCCCAATCTGTTTTTTTTAACGACCATTTAAGTCTGATACATTTTTAAACATATATCATCACGCGTGCCGTATAAGCAAAATCAAAATATTTTTATTGCATATAGGCCTAGGTGGGCACTTATAAAACGTCGTTGGTCGTTTCCATGGAGAAGAACCGGCAAGAAACTCCATGTACTCCAAGCACATAGAGTAGAGCGCCAGTTCTCCCTAAAGTATAATCTCCCTAAAACCTCGTTCGCTTCAACCTTTTTTTAAGGGTTAAGAACCTTTAGCAGTAAATAGTCTTCACGCACAATGCAACATCCGCGAACGAAAGCCAACCACAACCGATAATTACCGCCCATTTGTGTTCGTACGATTGCGATCTTGCTTTACGATTGCGCTTGAATTCAAGTTTTTATTCGATTATTTTGTGAATATTGTGTGATTTATAATCCGATTCTATTTAAAGTGAAAATATCAACTATAATTGGATTATATACTGACATTCCAATGATATTTTAGTCCGGTATCTCGGTTCGTTTGTTTGAATGCGCTAATCTCAGGAACTACATAACTGATTTGAAAAATAATTTGGTATTTGAAGCTTAATTACTAGAGGAGGTTAAAGACTTTTATATATAAAATCGTGCTGTGACCTCAGTGAATCGGCATTGCTATCCAGCGTGGCAATGCTGCAAATCTTCTTGGCATGTTGCCGCGGAGCTTTGCGATGTTATTTGTAAATAACCTACAATATAATTCAGTTGACATATACACATACATACATATTATGCTAAAATATAGTATGAAAGAAAGAAAATCAAAACATATACTTTTCTTTAATACACGTGGAAACTACATTATATTTAAAATACGTTCATTAAGAAATGCAAGACCAAAACATGACGTCTAATTCAGTGTAATCAAATGGATCCCGTTGCAATATGTTCCAAGGAAAATAATTTAAGAATAAGAATACATTCTGACGTTAAGGACGCTCATTCAATGCACTATTGTTCTCTGCTAGAAAGGCACCTTGTTCACGTTCAAATTTTAAGAAATCTCTATAGGCACTCTGCCCGTTTCACACCTGTAAGCGTTTATTAATCTTTCTTTTTTCTTTAATTAAATTGATCCGATCCGATAAGCTTGCGCACGCGATGACCTAGATCGATTATTGACGAGTTGCATGCTTTTTAAATTGGCATGACCTCCGACAAGAGAAAAAATATCGCTTTAATAATTTACACCTTTTGCGAATGTTATTTTTCAAACTTAGTTTTTTATCTTCACGCCTTCCCACAAGGATCCCCGAACGGGTAGGCGGAAGTTTATAGGTAGTACCCACACACCAACTTTTCCAGCCAGAAATATTTTCTTTTTGTAGATGTTGAAACTTACATTACTATTAAAATAATACCTTCATAGCGTGTCTTTATCAACGATATAATTATGACAGAATTAAATTTATGCAATAAAACGATACACTTTTTTAACTTAACTTTTGATGTTATCTGTCAATAAATGGGTGAAGGACACCGGATATATTTATTATAACCAGAAAGTTTTACGTTATATAGGAATTATTGCGCAAGATAATATTTATGGCAATTAATCTATCGATTACGTTTATTGTACTATACAAAAGCTAGGGCTCATATATTTAGATACAAAAATCGTGATTTATTGCTTTTTTTAAGTATTAATGACATGGATACAAGTCTTTCAGTTCCATACATATTGTTTTTTTCTTTTACAAATATAAATAATGTTAAAATAATTTGTTTGGTTAGTGACGTTCTTAAACGCATTCTGGCGGCAATTTTAACCTGTAGCCGGACATAATAGCACTATTTTTTTATGGTAATGATTGATGAGGCACTCGGTATGTACTTTGGTTCATAGATTTAGCTGTCAGTCACGTAGAGACAAAGATTACAGTATACACGTAAAAGATAAGCAGGTCGGTAAGTAGAAAAAAAACTTGTTGTTGTTAATATTATTCATAACATGTTTCTATCACATATCTTTATTACAATAAAACCAAAGATATTATTATCGTTTTCATTCAATTTCATCCTCCATTTTCGTAGTCTACTTGAGATTGTATTTGACGAAGCCTGTGGCAAGAAACGCCATTTTAAGACAAAGTATGGGACTTAAATACTGATAATATGTTGTGTCACACGCTTAAAATTTAATGTTATGTATGTTTAATAAGTGTCAGAAAAAACATTTTTGATGAGGCCCATTAATATCCTGGTAGTCAAGTAAAGTACTGACCTCGAAATAAAAAAAAAATGCTGTCGCCATATATATCGATTTATCTAAGAGGAGGTTGTTTATGTGGTATTGTGGTATGATTTAGTATCTAGAGTTCTGTGCAATGCCTAGCGCATACGTCACGTCGACGTAGACGCTACAAGGTTGGGCATAACGGCGTTTAATCAGAGGCCTTCCAAAGTGCTACAGTATAAATATCCGTTGTTAAATATTGTTGTTTGCTGAACTGATTTACTCTAAGTCCATGAAGTATGTTTATTTATATTTAGGTACGTGGGTTGTTTTCTTTCCTCTTGGCCGCCACTCAACTGTGTGGTTTGTTTGTAAATATTTTCGTGGCCAAGTCTAACTTAGCATGAAAGTCTTGTAAAGAATAAAACGTTATATTGAATATATTATACGAATTAAGGGTGGGAACGTCAATATTAGGTGGGTAGACGATACCGGGGAGCTTGTATGACAGGTGAATGTGGAAGAAGCATAAGAGCGCTCAACTCTACCTTGTCTCTTCAACAATATACTCGTGCCCATCACACAAATATCTGCCCTCAGCGAGAATCGAACCCGCGACCTAAAGATTCGTAGTCAGGCGCTCTAACCACTAGCCAAGACGACCGTCAAATGTCAAATGACAAATTATCTACAGGTGCCCCAAGCTCTCCAACTTATCCGTTAGGGATTAAGCGTGATTATTTTATATTTATTTATTTATTTATTTATCAACTTACAACTATTTTACAGGTAATAACCAAATGCAATAGCGTAGCAACATTCTAAGTGTAGTATAAGCATTCAGATTTTATAACTTAATATGTACAGTCTTATTTTTATGATATTCAGTCACTCAGTGTACAAACAAAGAGGTCCGTTTCCTCTGTAACGCGGTTGAGAGTGTGTATCATAAGGCTCCATTAGTTAGTTAGAAATGTGCCATTGAAAATGCTAATTACTTTAAGTGGTAAATTAAGAGCCAGTGTTCAATTTTCGTTGCACTTAATTAATCTTCTTATATCAATTCTAAAATAGCCGCATAGTAATTTTGAACTGTCAGTTCAACTGGCTAACCGTAACGTTAAGTGGGTGAGATCTCAGCGCTAATAGGACTACGAAAATAAGGTGATCCCGTTTCGTTTTTTACATTCAACTTTGTTCTGGTCCGGTTTTAGTTATAATAGAAAAGAACATGTACATAATTATGCTAGCACACTGATTCGTAGCTGATAGTCGGATAGTAGCCAGCTACGCAAAGATAGCAAGTTTGAATCCCAACTGGACCAATGAGTTTTTCTGTAACTAAAGACAGTGTCAAAAGAAAACCTGCATACGTTTAAGGAGATATTGAAAAACGTATGTCAACTTAAGTCGTGCTTGAGAAACAGTGATGGACTCACCTATCTGTCACAGTGTGTCTGTCAGTACGTTAATAATATCTCCGACGTAAAGAGGATGTTGTTTCTTTTTAAAACACCTTTTTTTACCCTTTCCTGTCATTTCGTGATCTTGTTGACCTCTCGTATGTAGGAGAACAATGAAACTTCGACAGGAAAAAAACACGTTTGATAATCTACAAGGCTTATCAAAGCCAGTTTTTCATAAGAAATCCAAACATGTCCGGTGTATTGTCCATTGATTCCTGTTTAACAACAATCTGGACCAACGCCATTCTTATCTTGCGTCCGCAATCCCGGGGATGCCAAATTTAAGCGCAGTGCTGAATACAGATTGTTTTCTTTGAAATCGATTACAAAAAGCGACCATGCTTCAGTAAACTGTTATGAATTATTCATTGCTTTACATTGTTTACCTTTCAGAAAACAAGAATCGCACAAAAGCTTATGAGAATTTAACAGACCTAACAAATTTGCAGATATGTTTAGTCTGTAGTCATAGGAGTTAATTTATTATTAAAGACAAAAAAATACGTCATAAAAACAGTTCTAGCTAACTTTACAATTAAATACAATGGAAACTTTAACTCGTTATAATTAATGTCTGCCTCTGGAAATCAAATACGGTTAACATACAGAGAGAGAGTTCAGCACTCGTTCTCTCTCGATTTATAGATCTTCCACATTACGGAGTCTTCACATACATGCTCGTCGGTAACTTTTTTTCTTTAGGTCTCTTTCACTCCATTCATAAAGTCTCGGTTGTGTAGCCAGAAATTAATTATAGCGTTATTTAATAGAAAAGCATTATTGGAACCGTATTTCTTTTCTGTTTTACCAGTGTGATTCCACCTTTATGTCAAACAAATATTACATCATAAATATCAAGCCACCGAACCGGTTAAAGATTCATTCACCTTTTCGTTCGCTCAATCATTCTCGCAATGTTGCAAGTTGCAATTTTTTCCAACGTGACAGTTTTTGTGTTCGGAGCAAGTGAATGCGGCGCGCTACCCACACACGTCAACGACTGATTAAACAGCATTCATTATACCTATAAGTACGCTATAAACAAGATGTGACGTCAGAGTTACAAGTGTCAGGTCGGCCACATAGCAACAATTTCATTGATGAATTAGGACACAACGCACGCACGTGTGAACGAGTTTGTAGTTGGCAAATTTCTCAATGAAAAATCTACTTAATTATACATTTCCTTAGCGAAGATATATCTTCTTCGAGGGGTCCCTGAAGGGGTAAATAAGAGTGTGATAAACTTATTCGTACAGTACCACGGCTATACATACGCCTTTGAATTTCTTCTCAACTCTTATCATTGTACTGAAAAACTCTAAGCAACTACTCGAACCACTTGGCCACCACGGCTCATAAATAACGGACGTTTAATAGTAGTATAACATTTTATTTTATGAACGCCAATAGAGCTTAAAATCCCTTCCATGAAAACTTGACTTCGGAGTCTACAAATAACCATGAATCTAGGAACCCAGTGACTGATGCATTGTAAGAGATGTATTTCTTCGTGTTTTTATTTACGTAAAATATGTTGTTATTCTGCTGCGTATACATACATACATACATATAATCACGCCTCTTTCCCGTAGGGGTAGGCAGATACCACTTCTTTCCACTTGCTACGATCCTTACATACTTCTTTCGCTTCGTCCACTTTCATTATTCCTTCATAAATGCTCTTCGGTTTAGGGTACTCTTGACCTGACCTTTTTTCAAGACGTCCCTAATTTGGTCTAGAAACGTCCGCCTAGGTCTACCCCTTCCAGCACTTTCATTCACACTCGCCGTATACACTTTTTTGTGTGATATTCTATTAACACATCGTTACTAAGTCAAATCAATCGAATAATCAAGGATGGAAACGTCAAGAGTACTCGAAACCGGCAAGCATGTATGAAGAGACTGATAGACGTACCTAGATGAAGTGAAAGACGGAGTACTGACGCTCTACGCTCTCTGGTTACCCCGTGTGTATAGTTGTATATGAATTAGAATAGAATTAATTGTGAGTAGTTTATGTTTCCATGACGATATGCAAAAAGAGTAAAAGGAAGAGCTAGAGAACTTTTATTACAAATCTATATATATACATACATATACATAATGTACACGGAGAATCTCTATCGCGCGATTTAATCTGACGTACAGCGACATCTTGTGACACAAAAAGATTATAATATGTATATATTATGTTAAGTGAGTAAATCGGCGAGATGATATGTTGCCGCTGCAGATAAATATTGCGTATATTTAAATGGCAATATGACTAATATATTACTAATAAAAGAATCTAATAAATATCGCTTTCTTGATATGAATCACAATGGAAGTAAACACATAATGATAATGTAAATACGTCATAATGTTATCAGACATGCCCAAAGCAACTCGTTCAACCTAATTACTGTTATCGCGTATGTCCGAGAGTACTTAGTAAGCTATTACTTTATCTTTAGGTTTTCTTACCGATTTCGAGATAATCTTTGGAAAATACCCTCGATATAAAGGCCTTGGTACTTGTGTTCATCAAGTGAACAGATTTATGAACTTCATATAGGCTACTTCTCTCTTTTATAAACATCAAATAGGTTGCTTCTCACTTTAATGTAGCTAAATATGGCAATACAAATGAGTTTTTTTTATACCACATGGGTGACACAAGCATGCGGTCCGCCTGATCGTAAGTGGTTACCGCCGCCTAAGGACGCTTGCAACACCAGGGGTATCACTCGCGCGCTGCCAACCCTGCAGGAATCTTTTCACACCCTTCTTGAAGAACTCCATGCTGTATTTAACGCTCAGTTTCGTGTTAGAACTAAGGAGCCTTGATACACATCGAGCTACTTGGAGTGCCGTAAAATATAAGAGTAGTCTTAATCTAAAAAATATGCAATTATCAGCTTTACACAGAGTGATTTTGAGGATTTGTCAAAATAATTTCTGCAATTTGTTTTTGTTTTAATATAGTTATTGTTAACTCCAACTTCAAATTGTGCAATTGTTAACACCAATTTCCAAACCGTGTCATATTTCAATCCTTGGAAATTTCCATAGGTACAGTTAGATTAGAAGATGTTGTCTTTAGAAAGTGCGTGAACAAGTCACCAGTAGACGTGAGGCGCAGCACGTCGACAACACAGTAAAAACATGCTGATAACGAATATGATTTGCGACAAACGCCAATTCTACGTGTTTTGTACTGATAATGAAAATGTGTTACGTAAAGCTCTTAGCACTGCTCTGGGTAACAATAACGTGACTTGTCTGCAACTGTAGTGACTATTAGAACAAATATTATTGTTATCGAGAAACTGGATTCGCCTCAAATGAGATTGAAAATAGAACTAGCTTCAAGAGCCGTGGTGGCCGAGTGGTTCGAGCAGTTGCCTGCGACGCAAAGGTCGCAAGTTCGAATCCCGACTGTACCAATGAGTTTTTCTGAACTTAAGTACAGTGATTAGACACACCACGAGCTTTACGGTGAAGGAAAACATCGTGAGGAAACCTGCATACGTCTGAGAAGAAATTCAAAGGCGTATGTATAGTCGTGCTTGAGTAACGGCGATGGACTCGCCATCTGTCACGTTAACACCTAATATACCTCTGGCGGAAAGTGGGTGTGTGGGTATTACCCATACACCTCTGCCTACCCCTTCGGGGACCCTTGTGGGAAGGCGTGAGGATATATTATTATTATTATTATTATTACTAGCTTCATTAGGAAGTACGAGACCACTGAGTAGATGTTAAAAGATTATCTTGTGCCCTAAGTGGCGGTAGCCGCTTACCATTAATCATTGATTGCTACCTTAGTGGTATAAGAAAGACGAACACGAGGATGATAGCACCCTTGTTGTTTTTATCTCACTTTGAGGAGTAATTTTGTGTTCGTATTCTTGCCTCATGTTTTGAAATGCAATACCTAAACAGCCATTCCGAACTCAAAGATACCTGACTAATTGAATCGGACATGAATGGAATAACTGCGTTGGTAAGTTCTCAATGAGCTCAGCTTACGAGGTCGATTGACGATGGAGTTCGTCCGGCAACCGGACATATTTTTTTTAACCACAGCCTTAACTTTTCAGCTACTTTTATAAAAAAAAGACAAAAATATTGATTTACAGGAATATTATAAATATTACATATTATAAACCTTACCTTGGGTATTACCTATACACCTCTGCCTACCCCTTCGGGGACCCTTGTGGGAAGGCGTAATAAACATTATTTATGATAAACAGCAATATTAGCCCAGAGTTAACTTTAAACATATTCATTATCTGTATTATCAGAATTTTATTAATAAAAACTTTAAATATTATCTTTATCAGTAACAATAGACAATTATATTATTAGGTTATACAACTTCATTATCAATCGATGGTCACATTAATGTTTGCTCACAAATCAATATAGATAACGAAACTGCATTATCTGCTGCTTTCTGTCATTTTCACGCCTTCTCATGTCAGGTGTTACACTATTTCTTCGCTAAGAAGAGATACTTTGAGAAGCTAGTTTGATTTGGCGAATCCATTGCCGATTTTCTATCTACCCTAGCATCAACGCTTTCTGACATAAAAAAGCATCTTTTTAAATCGATTTTTATTTTATTTAATTTCCTAAACTTGATTTAAATTTAAAATAAATTCAATAAGTCCATAGGCGGCGGTAATCGCTTGCATCAGGCAGGCTACAATATTTTTTTGCCACCGAGAGGATGAAAATTTTATTTATTTGGTAATCGAAGGTTGTAGTGGCCGGACTGAGGTTATTGACCTTAGTAACTCTGCTAATTAGCCAGCTACATATAACACGTTGATTCGCCTAATATAAACTTCAAAAGTATGTGCCTACGCAGCAATTATGATATGTTTGCTAAATATTTCACATCACTCAAATACAATAATGTAATTTATTAACATAATATTTGAAAGATAAATACTTAGCGACCACATGAAAAGTGTTATATCTATGGGCCTAAACCACAGATTGCGACTTTAACTCTTTTTATCCAGGCTTACCTACCCGTATTTCCACTTCCGCTTAAGACGTATTTCAGTAAAAACAAATAATTATTCGTGATCTATAAAAACAGAAAAAAACATGTGTAAGTTATCTAGGCAGGAATTACATACCACAGATAACCAATATAAGACTTCTAGGCTGTCTGTACTAAAAATAAACTTTTTTTAAACCTTATGCCTACATACCTACTTAATGGCATTGCCAACAATTAAAATCTTCTCTGCAGTAAAGTCAACTCAGTAAGCTTAACACTAGGCTGGGATAATTTTCTAATATTATACACCTATGTATATACAATCACCCTCATTAAATTAGGTTTGTAGCACTAATAAGATTGAAAAACGTTGAACAAATAATATAATAATATATATCCTCACGCCTTCCCACTAGGGTCCCCGAAAGGGTAGGCAGAGGTGTATAGGTAATACCCACACACCCACTTTCCGCCAGAGGTATATTAGGTGCCAACGTGACAGATGGCGAGTCCATCGCCGTTACTCAAGCACGACTATACATACGCCTTTAATTTCTTCTCAGACGTATGCAGGTTTCCTCTCGATGTTTTCCTTCACCGTAAAGCTCGTGGTGTGACTAATCACTGTACTTAAGTTCAGAAAAAACTCCTTGGTACAGTCGGGATTCGAACTTGCGACCTTTGCGTCGCAGGCAACTGCTCGAACCACTCGGCCACCACGGCTCCAAATAATATAAAAGTTGTTGAAAATCACGAAAACTGTCCAAATTGACACGTTTCAGCCTGAGTCGTTACCAAGAGGATTGCTAAATGGTACAGCGTCCATTTAGCGCTCCTCTGGTCAACGACTCAGGTGGTTCAAAGCAACTTTCGTGCACGCAGCACAAATATTGGGCCACGATTCGCAAACTGGATGAACTCAACATTTAACATTCTTCGACAAATATTACAAATAGTTATATTATGTTTGCATTGTTGCAACTACACGACGCGAGACGTCTGATAATACATGCCAGTATAATGTCAATTAGCGTTATTCCACTGTATCAAGTCAATAGACAAGTTGACATGGGACCCTAATTGAGAAGAGGATATCGCGCTGTCGCAATATAATACCTATCTAAACTATATTTGTAGGTGTCAAATTTATAGCATTATCAATAAAAATTGATACTCATTAGAGTAATATAATTCTTGGCAGAATGCTAATTTTTTATAGACTTAAGGTACGTACGTATTAACGCTAACTAGGTTACCGTATAATACACGCGATAGGCATTCATTGGTCTAATATCACGTGGCTGCAATTACTATCGGAAATAGTTTGATTCACGTGACAGCACGTAGGTTTGCGGAGTTTGTTGGTTTTTCATTTCTTTCTGGGGATTTTAGCAATGGTGCCAAATGGGACAGTGGCAGTCATTACTACGATGAACGTTCCCACTGTAGTTGTATGATCGTGAAATCACATCCTGCTTATTATAAGTTCTTAATTAATAGCCGTGGTGGCCGAGTGGTTCGAGCAGTTGCCTGCGACGCAAAGGTCGCAAGTTCGAATCCCGACTGTACCAATGAGTTTTTCTGAACTTAAGTACAGTGATTAGTCACACCATGAGCTTTACGGTGAAGGAAAACATCGAGAGGAAACCTGCATACGTTTGAGAAGAAATTCAAAGGCGTATGTATAGTCGTGCTCGAGTAACGGCGCCGGACTCGCCATCTGTCACGTTGGCACCTAATATACCTCTGGCGTAAAGTGGGTGTGTGGTTATTACCTATACACCTCTGCCTACCCCTTCGGGGACCCTTGTGGGAAGGCGTGAGGATATATTATATATTATTATAATTAAGTGCAAAAGTATTATCTTTGAGCCTAAATCATTGTGTTGTCCACAGTATCGCCACGAAAACTCCCCAACCATTCCACGTGGCATTAGCAGTGCTAGTGCTGCTGGCATGGCTCAGTCAGCCCGGCAGCAGTGGCGCGCTTCGCGGCTGGCGTGCGCTATACGTCGGCGCGGTCGCCACGCACCTCGGTGCACAGATATGGATGACCCTTATATCTGGTAAGGAAACCGTCTTGATATAATATACTCATCAATTGTTTTTAATTTCGTTACTAATTTTCGAATTTCGAATTTCTCTTGCAGTTAAGATGAAGCCTGCTTCAAGCGCTTGCGATTGATAAGGCGATATGATCTTAACCTTTCGTGTCATTGCAATTAGGTCCAAATTTATGTATCTAAACGCGTGTGTTAGTTATAACGCCTACAAACTGGGCCTCGCCGTTTCAAGTGCAATAAATTTGATAATCTTTTGCGTAATGACAATATGACTGTATAAACATTGTTCTTTCTAATAAGTGTAATTGGCTTATAGTGCTTCTAAATATGATCAATAAATAAATGAATTACAAAGATCCATTGCAAATAACTGGAGTTTCTAATGCAAAAATACTTATGTCAAAACCGATTCCGACCCGATGATCCTTTGTTAGGCAAAACACGACTATCTATGGTCTGTCATTGTTGTTTTTTTTTTATTATTAGTTGCCAATACCAGCTCCGTTTTATATAATTCAACCTCTTTATGGGTTGCGTGTAACCTTACTACTACAAAATGTCCGATCAATTTTGTTTGATTGCGCGCGGCCGCCGGCATTGCTTTCGCATTCGAGGAATTTCTCATTTAGTTCGAAAGACGTTTTCCGTTGCATTCGCAGTAAAAAGTATTCGAAATAAATCGATCAGTGTTAACTGCACGATAGGCTTTGTTCTACGTAATCATAAATTACTTCTCCACGTACGTACTTTATTCAGACCAATTGACGACGAAAGACAGGTAGCTAATAATAGGAGACATGCATGTCCTGTTTTTTTAACTTTATTTACAATAACAACAATTAATAATATTTACAAAGAACAGTTGAAACTAACAACTTACAGATAAAATATTAGTCCCAAATCGGTATCCCGAGGCAACGTGCCAAGAAGACTAGCAGCATTGCCACGCTGGATAGCAATGCTGATTCTCTGAGCGAGATGTTATATTATTATTTTACACACAACCTGGGGCCACCCTGAAGTAAACGATTACCATGGTCGTTTGCGTGTAAATAATAATTTACTTATGAATGATATGGGGTTGCCGACCTTATATTGTGAGGAGTTGGGTGTACTTGCAGTATAAGGGACGATGTTCTCCTGCCAGTTCAGACATTAGATGTGTCTGCTAACCTTACTGGCACACAACGATGACCAGATGAGGTATTGAGAAGTGGTAACTTTAGTCTATATTAAACGTGACGTTCAATAAGTGTTCCCTGTGTCCCTTATGTTGAATAAAATATTTTGATTTTGATTTTGATTTTCTATGAGTTGCCAGCAAAAGAAAACAAGTTGGCGTCCGTATGAGAACTCGTATATTCAATCAATGCTTGTCAATTGTTTTTGCCCCCCCCAGGACATTTTGTATTTCGCGCCATAATTAATCTATGGCACGCGCCAGTTTTACTTGTTATCGTCTATGGTACGATATACAATAAATACTCTATACCCTTCAAGTATACTTCGTCGTCGTTATTTTGATAACAAAATAAATAAACATCTAAGCCAATGTAAGGTCACTCACGCATTTTTTGCGCCAACTTCGTGCGATCCTTTGGTTGTGAAGGTAACGAGCAATCATGAATCATTATTACCACAAGTTTACGTTAATTTCCACAAATTGCATTATAATACGGACATTATTTATTTATTAACGCTAACATTGCGCCAAGGGCCCTTGTGGGAATGCTTGAAGATAGCATTGCGAAATCCCTTTCAAAGTTGTTTTTGCTTTATTTGAGTTCAACGTTTTGTTGTCTTTGAGAAAGTTTTTTATCTGTCCTTCTGTCAACGTCAAACTATAGCAGACTGTAACTACCCGAGAATTTTTTATCAACATTAAATTCATAGAAGGTTGCACTTTATACTATAATCCATAAGTAACAATAGTGGGGCGCGTCTTCGCGAATCGCCATCCACTACACCATAGACTATATGCCATCCACGAAGACGCGCCCCACTATTGTTCTTTATGTCAGTGTGCAACCTTCCACTAATGTTTGAGTATTATCAATACACACTGATTACCTATGAGTGCACACGCACACCACAATAAATAGAGTCGGATCATACTGCCCGCATCCCGCGACCCCCTCCACTACTAATTGATGGGGCGGGTCTTCGTGGCACTATCTATCTATATGTGTATATAATTACTCCTGTCCCTTCGGTATAAGCATGATGATAAATATAATCGCCGATAGAATTTTTCTTAATAAACGATCTCTGTAATGCAAATATTTATTAAAATAGGAAGGAAGTAGTTCCTGACATTAATCTTTTCGAACAAACAAAAGAACAAACTGCCTATTTATAATATTATACATACATACATACATATCATCACGCCCAGTCCCTAACGGGGTAGGCAGAGAGTATAGAGCGCTAGTTCGATCTAGACTTACATACCTCTTTCGCTTCGTCCACATTCATCAGTCTCTTCAAACATGCTCGTCGGTTTCGAGTACTCTTAACGTTCCCGTCCAGGTAGTTGGAACGTGGCCTTCCTCTGCCTCTTCTTGCGCACACTTTTGCTTTGTATATCTGTTTCGTCAATCTTTCTTCACTCATCCTTTCTATGTGTCCAAACCAACGTAACATGCCTTTCTTCATCTTTACAATCACGCCCTCATTCACGCCAGTTGATTTGCGAATCTCTTCATTGCGGATTCGATCTATTTATAATATTATAATTAACTAATTCTTTGAAACCGACCGCCGACGTTCGAATCCGAGATCTTCATTTGGCATCTTCTGAAAGCTCGCTGACACGGGAACATCAACAGGAGAATGAGTTTCTCGTGCAGTTTTCGCTCGCGTCCTCAATTACATCCCTTCTTTGTACCTCATGCCGTTAAAAACTATGTCAATTTGTGTGGAATTGTCCTAAGTAATTTTTTATTATATTATACTCTATAAAAAAACATATTTTTTCATATAAGTGCCTGTGTTACAATTTTCGAGAGTACTCGTATTAAATTCCTATGTCCCTTTCACCATCTATAGATATAAATTAAGTACTAAATGCCGATATTTATTTTAAATAACTGGTTTTTAACTTAAAAGTTAAAACCTATAGGTACTTGGAATCATTACTTGAGAGCGTGAATATAAAAAAAACAACATTTAATTCCATATTTTATGGATCAAGTTTGCCTCTCCTTCCACATTCCAATTATGTATATCAGCCCGAACGAGCACTCAAGAATGGAGAATTAGCGAACATGTATGAAGATACTGATGAATTTGGATGAAGCCAAAGAGTCTCCAAACTCTTTGCCCACCCCGCAGATTGGCTACACTAAATAAGCTATTGTTCAAATGTGAAATAAATAGTACATTTTGGAATTAAGAAATTCTATACCTTGACAAAAGGCATTGCATATGACGTTATACTGTGAAAGTGAAAATACAACCTGAATATAGCCAAATAGAATATGTGGTATTTTGAACTGAATTTCAAAATACCACATATTCTATTTGGCTATATGACCTAATTGATCTGTAAATGATTAGCACACAATATAACAAAATTGCATTTGTGTATATTTATTTAAGCTATATTGACCTCGTAACCGGATGTATTTGGCGCACCGGTCGCGCTAGAACCGGAACCAATCACGTTCAATCGTCGCGTCATAATAACAGTTGATAGAGATTACGCTCTTCCGTGAGCAGGATCACTATGACATTGATATGACCTTTGAGGTCATGAACGCCTGAAAACACTTAATCATCGGAAGAGGAGCTAACAGTTTCTTTTCCTATATTTTTGCCACGAGCTTTATGGTGAAGGAAAACATCGTAAAAAAACCTGTAGAACGTGTATGTCGTGGTTGAAAAACAGCGATGGAGTCGACATCAGTCACGTCACAGAAGAGTGTTGAAGGAATTGACACTCTTAATCTCAAACCTTGGACGCAATTACTCGCTCTTGACATATTAATATTAACTGAGAGATGGTCTACATTATTTTTAGTCACTGGTAACCAATGATGTATTATATATAAACTGAGGATAATAGATAAAACCTCATTGCTGGTAACAATCTATTCAATACTTTTTTATAAGAATTCTTTATATAAGGCATGAACACTGAAACTCTTGTACACTCCTTGTATAATGATGTTATTTTTGTCTCCAGGTATAGTCCTGTATTTCTCGCTGCCACGACACGAGTTCGGCCGCGTCCAGACCGTATTGTTCCCCGTGTACTACGCTTTTAACGCCGTAGTCAGCCTCCTGGCACTGCTGGCTTACTTCCGGACGCAGTGCCTCACGTGTTTCGAACGTACTTCTTGGGTACAGGTGAGAGCGTAGCAAATTCTTTAACTGACATTATTTCTACTAACGACTGTGTGGAATTTTTTATTTCTCTAATTTTTATCTACCACTTTTTCCGATTACGCTTCCTATCTTTTTAAAAGCTTACGTCGTTAAATCATCTAATAGAATCGTTTCTGTCTTCTTTCTAATAAGAACTATATAGGTATAAATTAGAGCGATTTCAGCGTCTGAGAAGAAATTCAAAGGCTTATGTATAATCGTGCTTGAGTAACGGCGATGGACTCGCCATCTGTCACGTTGGCACCTAATATACCTCTGGCGGAAAGTGGGTGTGTGGGTATTACCTATACACCTTTGCCTACCCCTTCGGGGACCCTTGTGGGAAGGTGTGAGGATATATTATTATTATTACAGCGACGAGGGTTGCCGTTAAACTGGAGCCAATAGAGTAGTCTAACTACAACATACTGATTGTGCAAAAAATGCTGCTTATGTTTTGACTGCCTACCTATCTATACAATAAAATTTAATTTTGCTAACTCTCCGACAACCGGTTTCCACGTTTGCCATCGTACAGTATGAAGTGAAAATAAAAAAGAGCCGTGGTGGCCGAGTGGTTCGAGCAGTTGCCTGCGACGCAAAGGTCGCAAGTTCGAATCCCGACTGTACCAATGAGTTTTTCTAAACTTAAGTACAGTGATTAGTCACACCACGAGCTTTACGGTGAAGGAAAACATCGAGAGGAAACCTGTATACGTCTGAGAAGAAATTCAAAAAGGCGTATGTATAGTCGTGCTTGAGTAACGGCGATGGACTCGCCATTTGTCACGTTGGCACCTATTATACCTCTGGCGGAAAGTGGGTGTGTGGGTATTACCTATACACCTCTGCCTACTCCTTCGGGGACCCTTGTGGGAAGGCGTGAGGATATATATTATAAAAAACGTACGCTCTGAATAAGATGAACAAGATTACGATCGCATTAAGGGTTTCCAAACTATAAGCGGCGAGATACTGAACACTTTATATTATCAGAATATTGGTAGGTATATGTAGAATACTGTCAATGAGCCAAATCAAGTATTCATGATGAATTAATATGACAGCTTTTATAACACGGTAACCTGTCGTGGATGCAAAAGGTTACCCAATATACATATATATATATATATATTGGGTAACCTTTTGCATATGATGAAATATATATGATATATATATATATATATTATTTCATTGACCCCAATCAACTGGTTACCTATCAAAATACTTACGTGTAAACTTTTTTAAGTGTAAAATGGATGAAGCGATAGATTATCATCGTAAAGTAGAGTAAGTCCAAAGAAAACTGGCACTCTACTCCGTGAGTAGGTCGTCGTGATGATAAGAAAGAAAGAAGGACAAAACTTTGTTCATCACACCAGTGATGGGACACAGGCAGTAAAATATATATGAATTAAACAAAACCCCGTTGAAGATGATTTCAACACTCGTACAGTCTTAAAATCACGTAAAAACATAAATTTAAAAGGAAAAGAAAAGAAACTACTCCCATGAGCAAATAATAATTAACTGCTTAATATTAGCATTTGATTTAAATTCAAATTGTGTATTCAGAAAACCTTGCAAAAAAGTATTTATTATCAATGGACATTCTAATAAAAAAAAAACTCTTTTACACAACTAATCTCTGAATAAGTAATCGTTGTATTGAAATGCTATGATTAATGATAATGATGACTCCCATTATGTCTGTCCATGGGCCTTGC
This sequence comes from Drepana arcuata, assembly GCA_016069955.1. Lineage (NCBI taxonomy): Eukaryota > Metazoa > Arthropoda > Insecta > Lepidoptera > Drepanidae > Drepana > Drepana arcuata. The sequence continues at coordinate 46,159 of JACCPG010000223.1, forward strand.
AATTTATTCAGACGAATGCAAGTACGACCTGCCTGGTCTCAAGCATATCTCTAAGTATATTTCCTAATGATTTAGCAAAAATAAGTGCTTGTAAGCCGATAATTTACAATGCACGCAATAAAGTCAAGGTAGGATATGAAAGATAATTTATGATTAATGATCGTATGAATACTACAAACATGCAGACATATTGCAATTAGTCTGGCTCATAGACCGGCCAAGAGCAAAAACGGCCAATATAGGTTAAAGGACCAAACCGACCGCGTCAGTAGCAAAGTCGCCTAGAGGGGGCTAAAAGATTTAACCAAAATTACATATTTGTTTGTTAAGCAATCCTTACTATGGTCACAGGACCTTGCAACCCCAACTTCCAACGCCAGTGCACATGCAAACCTAGAAACTACTCGCAAACTACCAAACACGTTTAATTTACTTTCAATATGAGTTTCATTATTATTGATTTAGCTTTTTATGATGAGTTCCAGTGCACCTGGAGCATGAATGCCACTTTACATTAACAGCTGATAACCGTGACATGTGAAATGGCTATCGTTATAAGTATACGATATCGTTATTATTTGTAACAAAAAACTAGAGCTTTAAATAGGGTACATAGACAAAAGCAAACCGTTTACAGCAATTATTGTCATGTCATGTATTATTGTACCCATAATTATTATAATTTTGAAGACTCGTCTTTGAATTTCAGACGGAGGTTCCGTGATAGTGTTTTCCTACACCATAAAACTCTTAGTAAAATTAAAATCGCTTCTGTATGAATAGCTGAAATTCATGGCCTTAATTTAACACACATAAATGCTGCGTGTCTCACAATCAGTGCAACTAATCATGATTTCTTAATTCTCACTTTTGAATTAAAATCCAAAGATTTAAGACAGAGGAAAGAATTAACAAACCTTAGCTATTATAAACCAGGCTGTATGTAGAGATCTGAAAAGTTGAAAGATTAACTAGTCAAGGACCTTTCGATAACGTCGTAGCGAGGTAGGGTAGATCCTGAATGTGGCAATACCGCTAAGTAAAAGTAAGTAAGTAATTTCCGTGTCATTTCAATGCAAGTTGCAACACCAACGATATTTGAAGTAAATTGAAAGGTCGGAACAAACAACCTCCTTTTAGATAACCTATCCAGATATGAACACTACAATACACTCGAAACCGGAAACAAGGGAGTTTGGGATATGTTCATAAATAATTATTCGTGACAGTTCAATAAAACTGGGCCCACAGTTTATAAGATATAAAATGTGCATTATTATTTAAAAGTCAAGTTAATTCTTATTTGTAACACCTCGAAAGCCTTGATTTTTTTTAATTTATTGAACTATTTAACTTTGGTCATTTATACGATGTAACCATAACCGTGTACAACGCATTCGATATAGGTTATAAGTAAGGATTTGATCTGTTCCGTCGATGATTTTAAACATTAATAGACAACAAAAGCTTTTCACATTGTCACTTCTACGTGCTGTCATGTAGTAACAAGCGAACGTCAACTTATGTAGACTTATGTAAATCCTATTGCGTCAAATTTTGGCATTATCTTGTGTGTGTTAAATAAAGTTGACAAGCAACACAATAAAACTCAAAGGTTGGTCAAATCCCGATTCTACCAATGAGTTTTCTGAAATTAAGTACATTGAATAGTTACACAACGAACTTGGCGGTGAACGAAAACATAGAGAAGAAACCTAACCTGTATAACGTTTGCGAAGTAATAATAATAACAATATAATAATATGTGCTTAGTATATAATAACTAGTGCTTGTGATACGGCAAGGACAGAACATAAGGACACAGGAAACACTTATGTATAAAGAATATAAAACAACCGTTTTAAAGAAAACACCTGTTTGCTGTAACCGCTTACTCGACTTAAAAATTATATAATAATATATATATCCTCACGCCTTCCCACAAGGGTCCCCGAAGGGGTAAGCAGAGGTGTATAGGTAATACCCACACACCCACTTTCCGCCAGAGGTATATTAGGTGCCAACGTGACAGATGGCGAGTCCATAGCCGTTACTCAAGCACGACTATACATACGCCTTTGAATTTCTTCTCAGACGTATGCAGGTTTCCTTTCGATGTTTTCCTACACCGTAAAGCTCGTGATGTGACTAATCCCTGTACTTAAGATCAGAAAAAACTCATTGGTACAGTCGGGATTCGAACTTGCGACCTTTGCGTCGCAGGCAACTGCTCGAACCACTCGGCCACCACGGCTTTTTTTTTACTTACACGACTTAAATATAATGGTCCGTATTCTTCCTAGGGGTAACACAACAATGTGTTTAACATATTTAATGCAGCTGTTACGAAATTATAAAGGCGCTCTACTGCAAACCCCGTGCAGTGTGATGATATTTTTGTGATTCCAAATTTAATAAAGTATATTTCAATTGTTGCAGCTAGCGCTCCTGCTAGCAGTATTCAGTATCGAGTCGTACGTGCGACTCTGCCTAGTGCGGCCGATGCTGCGTGCCAAGCACGTCAAGACTCAGATGGAGGAAGCTGCGGGCGGCGGACAAGAGGTGTGTACTTATAAACTTTATCAAGTGGGAACCATCATAACATAACAACGATAATTCCTCTCGATATATCAATATATGCGACGGCCGTCTGGTCTAGTGGTTAGAGCTCCTGAAAACTTAAGGTCGCGGGTTCTAATCCCGCTGAGGGCAGATATTGGTGTGATGAACACGAGTATTTGCACCTTAGTCTTGGATGATCTATGTATTTATGTATATTTCTATCTATATAAGTAAATATATCGTTGTCTAGTTACCATATCACAATCTTTGCCTAATTTGGGACTAGGTCAATTTGTGTCGAATTGTCCCCGGGTATTTATTTATTTACCTCCTTCTATATTTTATGTGACAAAAACAAATGTTGATATATGACGTCTTTCATTTGTCTATTCCTATTTTGTTTTTATGTTGATAGCAATGGCTAGTCTTTTTAAAAAGGTTTAAGGTCCCTGACTATTATGCACTAATAAGCTCGGATATCATTGCCATATTCTGGAAAGCTACCTTTTTTGTCAGGCGTGAAACTACACAAGATATAAAATGAATTTACAATTTAGCATTTTACTTTTATGTAGACAGTGTTTGATTCGGAAGTAAAATAATTTCAACACATTTATATCTTTGACCTTAACCTCTATGCACAGTTATAGCTTTTAATTTTCGCCAGAAATTAAAAAAATGTATGCGACTTAAAGACTGTTATCCACGTCATTAATTTTAACGATAAATCAATACGTAATAATTTACCCAGGTGTTTAATACAATCAGGCCAGCTCTTGCATATAAGTATGTATATGGTGCACTTGGATTTGTCAATACATTTATTGCAAAACAATATGTAGCAAATCTTTACACCTGATACCGCCTCGGCCTTGGCGCAGGGTCCACGTGCAGTTCTTATAATTGGCTAATTACACGGAAAGATGATAAGACACGCTTCTAAAGGTGCAAACAAAAATTTGCGTAAATTGAGCACGTATGAGTGCAAGTTAGCGCTTGGTTGTAAAAACGATGGCTGGATATTGAAAAAAAAACTTCAGTTTCCTACGAAAGTTAAAGGAAATGTTCCCTATTGACACGCGTTCAATACAATCAATTAATCTGATGCATTTTTGGAGCGAAACGCAGCCTTAACACTTCCTATAAATGCCCAGACAAAATAAAACAAAAACTAAAACATTGAAAGTCAGTTATTGAACGAATTGATTCAGTATTCGTTTTATATTTGCACTAACGACTGATTTTACGGTTTTTTTATTTCGATACATTTGCGAATAACGGATTGACAGACACTTATATATTTTCTTTGATCTGATGTAGGTAACATTGAATTGTGTTACAAATTATAATAAGTTTTTTCCCTTTTGACAATAGATTCAGAATGTTTTTTTTATAGACTTAGTCGAGCTGTAGTTGCTCAATCGTGAACTGAAACATACCACAAGTTTTACGTAGAAGGAAAACATCATACTCTCACAATATTTTCATCCACTTTCAAACTCATGATGTGTTCTCTGAACTTCGAAGACTATAGATTTAAGAAGACTCCGAAGCTAATCGAACCTTTATACCATATATGGCAAAGGACATCTTAAAACACCATAGCCAAGTCTCTTGTTCTCTAAAAAACAGCTCTAATACGCTAAAACAAACGAATGTGTTCTCAAGCCGGTAATAATGTTTAATTCCACTTGTTTCAGGTCGGTCGCTTAGTCCTAGGCGAACTCGCACACTGTCCTCGCTACCTACGCGTGCTGAAGACCTTCCGCACGTACCACTCCTCAATAGCAATGGGCACCATGATCGCACTCGGCTGTTCCTTGTACTCCACCATGATCATAGTCGATTCTCTCTGCAATTAATCGACTAATATCAACGTTATGTAACACAGTGAAATTTTAGTCCACATCCAAATTCCGATAGCTTTAAAAACGTAGCCTTATGTTGGTATGATGAATAAAAATTTAAAAATAAAGTGCCTGGCTGGAGGCCTAGGTCTCGCCATTGACCGGTTAAGTAGCAAAAGTTCCCGGAACTCACGCTGAGACAATACAAAAAAAAATAGTATGATGAAATGCATCGAAGGAACTATATTTTGACTAGAAACACAGAGTATAAAGAGCTGTAATTAAAAACATAAATAACTCTTGTTTTTATTGCCTTCCACAGCAGAAGGAAGGTACGAAGAAAGATTATAAAAAAGTCACTTCTAGCGTTTTTAAGTGACACTGTAATGTCTTAAAGGATGACCCATGATAGTTTTTTTCAATCAAACGGTAGGTTGATAATCCCATCGCGTACCTGTGTCATGTGTTAAATCTTACTAATATTATAAATGTAAAAAAAGTTTGTAAGTTTGGATGTTTGCGGTTCTTTCACGGCCAAACGGCTGAACCGATTTGGCTGAAAGTTGAAATCGTGATGGCTTATACCTAGGAATAGGACATAGGCAGGCATTTAATCCCTTAAATTCAAAGTTTTGATGCTCTTTCACGGCATAGCGGCTGAACCGATTCTAGCAGGAAAATACATAAGCTACTTTTTCGAACTCCAAGCGGGCGAAGCCGCGGGCATAAGCTAGTATGTCATAATAAGGAATGGTCTATATAACTCGCGACCATATTTATCTATACCCTTCACTACTAACAGTATTTTCTGAGTGACTCGACTAAAATTTCACTCCGCAGTTGGTATCCGCAACAATGCTATGTAAACTTATCTTAATAAGATTAAATCCACTGTCAAAGATAGCGTTACTGTTGACATTATCAAGCATCTATTGCCTTTTTTCGATATTATACTGCCGTTTTAGTATTAATGTAATAAATCAATGCTTAAATAATTTACATTTTTAATTTGGATTATATCTTAATTATAATTTTCGTTGTTTAAAGATATTATAATAATAAATTATAGCTTCAGTTTACATTGAAAATTCAACTATAGTCAACAATGTCTTTGAATTTAAATAACTCAATATCAAATAAAGCCTAGCGTGGTACAACCAGAAGTCTATCAAAGTGGTTGTTTTCATCAATAATACAGTGAATACCGGCTGTGAACTTTGCATAGTTTACGCTTTTAATTGAATAGTATTAATATTTTAGGAAAATATAACGAATGATTTGATGGATATATCTTAAGGTTTGCAAGGCGCTGGTCGCACGTATTGTTTCCACGAGAAACGTAAGTAAGTGTTTTGTTCCAAATTGTTTAATATATTTGCGGTACTAACATCCCTAGTGTATGTTTAATGGTACTACGACTCCTAAACTAAAACAATACATTGTCTATGATCAAAAGGACTCGATAGTAATAAATCCGACACTAGCGCTGTTTAGTTGCTTGCTAATTTTAAGTAGGTTAACAAATTGCGTCATATCATTCTTTTGAATTGTATTTCAAATTAATAGATACATTGAGGCATTTATGTAAACTTGCCAACGCAAAAATGTGCAGTGGTCGCGAATGAAGCCATCATGGCGACTGCAGCCAACCCATCACAAGTTGCTTGATTTTAAATGAAACTCATGTTGTTTGCTCTCTAATTTCCTGCAAATACTGCCATAGTTTAGTGCTAAGTGTAGTTTAAGTAGTGATAAAGGACTCTCGCCAACGCATCGTGTCAGATAATAACGCAGGAAGTTATGAGACTAGCAACTTTTATAGCGTATTGGCGCCAACGATTAATCGACCTTTGAGATTGCGCGGTTTATACCTACTTTCTCGTTGAGCGTGCTTGGTCGATTGCATTTGTTTTGTTGGCACTAGTATTGTTACGACTCGGTGGTCTAGTCAACAACATCATATGGCGCGTCCAAACTTTTAACAAGAAGCTCGAGATTATCTTTTGCACACGTTCATAGATTTTAACATGTCCAAAAGACACCGTCTCGAAGCTATTAGGTCAAGCAGCTTACGCCTATTGGCAGAGGGTTTGTTATTGAATTAAGTACCTATATAATAAGTTTCTAGTTCTAAGGTTTATATCTAGATGTATTGATAAATATGTATCTATTTATGTGAATAAAATTTAGTGATATTACCTTCGTATGTTTTATAAAAGATCTGAATGTTCAAGATTTATTTATATGTGGTTACGCAAGTGTGACAAACATTATAAAGATGAAATTAAAATATTATACTCAATCATAAAAAAAAACACATCTGCTTTCTTTTGATGTCCTACTTTTCACCTACAAGCATTGATGTAAAAAATAATAGATACGTCTTACCGCGCTCGGCTTGGCTAACTCAACACAAGCCAGTTGGCTTGAGTCATCTTAGTCGCAGCTTAACTGGCAACGACGTAGCACTTATTCAGCATTTAGGAAAAATGCCTTCTTAGGTGCTTAGAAACTGCAGAACATATACTGGACGAGTGTAAAAAACAAGAAGGATGTGTCTTTTCATTTGTAAGTAATGTAAATGTGTTTTATCTATCAAAAATACGAAAATATATCATTAAATTTTAATCTGAATTAACTCCTGCGACGATGCCACTGCGCGAACGAGACAAGTAGCGCGTTACGTAAGAGCGAAAGAGAGAACGTTTAGAGCTCGACATATTGGCACGTGGCTGTTCTGTTATCCCTTTCTGACAACTAGGATTCATATACTTCGTGTTCTTTTAATCTCATCAGTGTGCTTAATGCCATTGTGTGAGTTGTGTATTGTAGCTATATGTAGGTGTAGCATAAAATTTGCCATGTTTATACTTCCTATTCAAGGAGTATAACGTCTCTACAAGAATATTGTTACGAGCTGCGTTTCGGGATAATGGAATGAAAGCCGGTGGTCATATGAAAACGACAGTCTAATCAAACACTGAATATATTCGGAGCTAAAACACTAAAGCACTGGATAAGCACATACTTATAAAGTTTTATGACCCTCACTCGGCGAGACCGTGGCGAAACCTTCCATCGTAAAAATATTGTAAAATAATAATATATCCTCACGCCTTCCCACAGGGGTTCCCAAAGGGCTAGTAAGAGGTGCATAGGTAGTACCCACACACCCACTTTCCGCCAGAGATGTATTAAAGGCCAACTTGACAGATGGCAAGTCCATCGCCGTTATGCAAGCAAGACCATACATACGCCTTTAAATTGCTTTTCAGATGTACCTATGCAGTTTTCCTCTAAATTTTTTCTTTCACCGTAATGCTCGTGGTGTAACTAATCACTGTACTTAAGTTGAGAAAAACTCATTGGTACAGTCGGGATTCGAACTTGCGATCTTTGTGTCGTAGGCCACTACTCGAACCAATTGACCACTACGGCTAATATGATAATTAGTTCAGGGTTTACTTCAGGCGTTATAATATGTAAGCAAAATAATGCCAACGTGACAGATGGCGGGTCGACCGCCTTTTCTCACGCACGACTATACATACGCCTTTTATTTCCTCTCAAACATTTGCAGGTTTCCTTTCGATTTTTCCTTCATTTCAAAATTTATTGTATTCTGATAGTATTGTCATAACAAAAAATAAGAAGAACATCTGATACGAACTTTCAGAGTTAATTTGACATTCCGTTTGACATTATATGTCTCACCAAAATGTCAACAATGGTCTTACGTGGTTTTCTGTTATTAGAGTTTAGAAATTACAATATTGAGTTCTACAATGCAATCTAAATTATTTCCATTTAGTAACGTTGAGAATTTATCGCCTAACATATGTTTCGGTGACTGGAGTGATCATGTTACTTATAGGTAGAGCCACGGAATCGACGACGATGAAGTGCAATCTTAGTAAGCATTTATATACGAAAATGAAATTAGATAGATGTAAAACTATTTTACTACTATCCAGCGTAGTATGCACGCTCGCTGTGGTAGTATCGTTGCACAAATTATTCAACTATGAGGTAAGATTTTCCAAACCATTTTCTCCAATTCCATCTGGCTTGTATGGTAACTATTTGGAGCCAGTTCCCGACCAAGTGCCGCTGCCGTCGACTACTAAGCGTCAAGACCCAGCCAGAGACGCCGAGGCCGTGGTATCCTTAAATGCCGCTCTTGAAATGAAACGATCGGGCAAGTCAGACAAAGCTTTGAAGCTCTTCCAACACGCATTCGCGTTATCTCCTAAGCACGCAGACATATTAAATCACTATGGGGAGTTTCTAGAAGATACTAAAAAAGATGTAGTGAAAGCAGATCAATTATATACATTAGCTTTAACAAATTACCCTGATCACTCTGGGGCCTTGATGAATAGACAGCGCACAGCAAGTATAGTTGAGAACTTGGACAGGGAAATGTTGCGGAAGATAGATGAGAAGAGAGATGCATTGCTGTCCATACCTGAGAATAACTCAGCATTGTGTAGAGCCAAGAAGGAGGCTTATTTTCAACATATCTATCATACAGTCGCAATTGAGGGCAATACGATGACCTTACAGCAAACCAGGAGCATACTGGAGACCAGAATAGCCGTGTCCGGGAAGAGTATTGATGAACATAATGAGATTTTAGGCCTAGATGCTGCTATGAAGTATATTAATTCAACATTACTCTATCGCTTAGGTGAAATAAGTATGGGTGATATATTAGAAATACACAAAAGAGTACTGGGCCACGTGGACCCTGTAGAAGGGGGTCACTTTAGGAGGACTCAGGTTTATGTAGGTGGCCACATACCCCCAGGCCCGTCTGAAATACAGGGGCTGATGATTCAGTTCTTGGAATGGCTTAACTCGGAAGATGCCATAGACTTACACCCTGTAAGGTGAGATGTGTTTATTATCTTAGCTACCTGCTTTCTTATACAAAGTGTTTAGCTTGAAACTTTACTAGCTAACAGATTTGTGGATTTTATAACTAGCAGAATCTCAAAAATACGACGATACATATGCCTTTGAATTTGAATACACCACAAGCTTGAGGGTGAAGGATAACATCTCTATAAACCTGTAAATGTTTGACAAAAATTTCAACGGCATATATATACAGTTGTTTGAGTTTAGGCAATGGACTCTCCATCTGCCACGTTGGCACCTAAAATTACCTCTCTCTGGCATGGGACGCATATTGGGCGTGTGGGTATACACCTCTATATATCCTATCTATACACCTCTGTGTCTATAGCCCTAATGGGAAGGTGTGAGGATATATTATACTAATTGTAAGTATGCAAACATAGTGAGACATTTTTATTGTAAATAATATGACTTAACTAATGATGATATGTATGTATGTACTTATAATATTCATGTAATGAAGTCAATAAAGATGTTATTTACAAATTGTATAGAATTTAAATCAACAGTATGGTAATAATAATAACAAACACCATTCAGTGTCATTATGTTATTGCTTCACCTCACTACATTGATATGTGTGAAAGAGATCTATTGTATTTGAATGATTCAGAAGATCACGGTCAACTAGCATTATTTCTGGGCGTATAAAATCCTACTGCCCGCAGGTGTGGGTAGTAGGATTTCCAGGATTACCTTTAATAGTACCTGTTTTACTATTAAACAGGCACTCAGAACAAAACAGATTATTAAGAGATCAAAATAACAAGCTATTTAAAAGTAATGATTTATAAGTTTGAACATTCCTAAAATACAATTATTTATTGTAATTTACTGAAAGCTTCTCGTAATTTTCTGTTCAGTAGTCTACTACAAACTATCACTGAACAAAGCATTTTGATAGTGGTGACCGCATTAACATGACTCACTTGAATGTTTGAAGGAAGAAAGACAGATTGTACATGCTACCTAAATGCTAGAAAGTATGGAAGCGCTGGACTTCATCATATCATAGTAGTCCCTTCAGTAATTTAATGATTTGAATAATGAGTCTCATTTCTTACTCTTGTCTAAACAGTTGTCTTCGTACATTTTCAGGTATGCAGCACTAGCCCACTACAAGCTAGTCCACATCCACCCATTCATAGACGGCAACGGTCGCACGTCTCGGCTGCTCATGAACCTTCTGCTCATGCAAGCCGGCTACCCACCTGTCATTATCGCCAAGCAGCACCGCCATCTTTACTATCAGCATTTACAGACGGCCAATGAAGGGGATGTCAGACCTTTTGTCAGGTACCAAATATTTATATATATTAGGCTTTTGTTTTTTAGATTAGCACTTGTCGACTTCCCTAATGGGACACCTTCTATTTGCCTTTGTCCAGTGCACGACTGACGGCTATCCTTTCTATCTCTACCTTTCCATATATCTTTTGTTTTTTTGCTAGCTGTGCCCTGCAGTTTTCATCCAATTTTGTTCAATTGTTTTTGTGAAAGAGAGAAACAAACACCCTCACAAACTTCGCATTTATAATATTGTAGGTTAAAGATTTTAAACCCAAAATTGCATGTTTCCAGATTCATAGCTCAGTGTACAGAGCGCACCCTTAACCTATATTTGTGGGCCACTAGTGAGTACTCCCCAATGGTGCCAGCGATAGGTCAGCCCGCCATTCTCACCGGAGAGGGGTTCGAAGATGATTTGCTGTGACGCGGGAACATGGGACATTGGACTCATGAGATTATAATTTGATATGACAATTGAAGCCTTTTGGCCGTTCACTACAAAGTAGGTTTTTGATATGGGTTTTTATTGAAAGGTTGGCTGTTAACCAGATGTATTACAATAGTAGTTTTCAATCGCTGTTTTCATTTATTTATGTCTGTATGTACATATTAACAAATGAACTTTTTTGTATATAAGTGCAGTGACACTTATGTGGTGTTGCAGGTGTCCATAGACTGGGGCTACCATCATTATATGGGCCTTAGCAATAAATTTATAATTCATGAAATTCTATGTTTATAACCTTGTAATTACTGCCTTTATTCTAATGATGTTAACATCACAATCACAATGATAGTATGTAATATGTTAATGAAAAAGTTATACTTGATATTTACATGGTCACTTAAATGAGCCAAAATGACACCCTGACTCATATGAGGCCATTAGGACCACCTAGAAGAAGGTTATATTATGGAATGTAAATTCAGCAGTTTTTTATGGATTGTTTGAGCTTTATATTTAATTATATGTTGATTTGTATGTTGTGCTGCTATCAATTGCAAATTTATGAACACTTGGATCGATTCGGCTTTCCCTTGAAATGTTTTCAGGTAGCAAGTTTATAAAAACAAGAAGATACACAACATAACAATTTAAATAATGTTATTTTTAAATTCAGTAAAATTGATACTCCTTGCACCCAAGTGCTGAATTAATGTCAGATTGTAGAAATTTGTCATTCTGGTTTCTATTATTTATATCTAGGAATAATTTAGTTGTAATATACAATTGTTAACTAAAAACCTATTCAGGAATACACTAATCGCTAATTATTATTTGTAAGAGAGACCAGGGTGATTATGGGTATAGACCATCGTGAATTTGCGCCCTTAGCACCACCAGTGTGATAACATAGTGTGACTATGTTTACTGTCATGCACAATATAGCCAAGAATAATATTATAATAATATAATATATCCTCACGCCTTCCCACAAGGTTCCCCGAAGGGGTAGGCAGAGGTGTATAGGTAATAAATACCCACACACCCACTTTCCGCCAGAGGTATATTTGGTGCCAACGTGACAGATGGCGAGTCCACCGGCCATTCTTATAACTCCTCTTTAAGACTTTTTATATATTCTTATGCATTCTCAGTACGTGCGTGATTAATAAATCTCTGTTAAATTTCATGCTAGCAGTTTCGGTCGCAGAAATACCTATTTTATCAGTACATAAAAAAAATATTTTTATAAAATCTATTATAATGATTAACGCGTGAGCGTCGTTTACAGTTCGCATATAGCTTACAGAGTGGTGACTGGTGCTTATAGTACGGTATCTTATGTTGATTCTACAATAATCCATTGGCTTCGTGGGTGAAACGAGAATATTATCTTACAACCACCAAGCACTTATAGAACTAGAATATATATAGTTTCACACATGGATCTACCACACCAGCTTGGATGATACAACCATGAGTTGACCATTTTCCTGCCAGCCTGAAAATGCATAAAGAAAAAAAAATACGTGGTAAGAATGTTGTTGGCTAACCAATTTAATATGTGCTGCTATGTTCAATATCTCCGTGACCACTATTTGCAAATACCAGATATTGGTTGGACAACAACAAAACAAAGTGGGTGTGTGGGTATTACCTATACACCTCTGCCTACCCCTTCGGGGACCCTTGTGGGAAGGCGTGAGGATATATTATTATTATGAGGTTGGACAACAATATGTTAATGCAGTATTATCTTGGCTCGCGATATATTGCCTGCGGGCGGGCATTTATGTTGTAGTGTAGGTACTTATGTGTATTCATTGTACTTAGTATTCTCAGTATTTGGAATGCTCAAAAATATTGTGTTCGTAAATAATTGAGATCTAACTTCCTTTTTTTTCTTGAATTAATTACTTTTTAAAATCTTAGGATGCGTCCACAAATTGTAACAGTTTTCATCTATGGTAATTTAAATTCGTCATTAAATGTAGCCGCACGTCAAAAATCACAACATGACGCTATTTACTGTCTTGTGTATTTTTAAATTTTTTTTTTATTTAGTGTTAAATTATTTATATTTATTAACCAAAGAGTTAATCTAATTATCTTTTGATTTGTGACATCACAAAAAAATGTTCTGTGATACTTTGTAAACATATATTTTATCATCCTGTTTAACAGATGTGTATTAAAAATGATGTACCAATTGAATTAAAAAAATGGCTTGGAGTAGGTATATTAATGTAAATTTGGCTACATCCATACACGTTTTACTGAAGGTGTAAGGACGATGTATTTTCTATATGAAATATGAATGTCCATTAATTGACGAGGATTTTTTTATAACTTCTTGCAACTACAATCTGTGTATAAAATCGGAATGTTTGAGTTTTGTGCACTACCTACACCTAAGTATTGACCAGATTTCGTCTTCCGTTTAATAGGAGAGTAATCCAAGTGATTCTAGCTTTGTTAGTTAATTTTGATATATTTTAGGCCAATTATGTAAGAGGTAATTATTTGTTTAGTTAAGCATTTCAATGATACCAGTACAAACTCTTGCTGTAATGTAATTAAGAACTCAATACATATATGTAATTAACTATAATATTAACTTGTCTCTCATTTCCTTTACCGCTTTAATTACAACAATTAGGTACGAAGTAGGTAAATATTGTAACAAGAAACATTACATTAACAACTTGGGCGTTCATCTAACGACCACTCCCATTTATGGTGTGACCAATAAAACAATATATAATTCAATTTCGATTAATTTATTATAATGTGCGATGTTAAAATATGTTTATTACAATAAAGCATTTCAACTAGACAACTAGAGCGAGCACGCCCGCCGCATCTCGCACCAACACTTGTCCATTTAACGCAAATACACATCTATACAAAAAGAGTTCATTTTCAAGGCAAAGTTACAATCTCGATATTAATACAATGGTTTAAAAAAAAGTATAATAATGATAATAAAGAGAGATTTCGTTCAGTACGATCAAACATCGGCGCAAACAGTTACTCTGATACAGAGTACCGATTAAATGTAGACTTTATTTAATTAGTTATAAGCTCTATATTACCTTCAAGTATGAGTATTGGGTCATTGACATCTAGGCCGTCACAACTTTACCGCCCATTCCAATAGTCGTTTTAAAAAATAATATGCAGCTTTGAGTGACAGTTGACAGTAATTTTTTTTATGTAGCAATTTGTCCTGCAAATTTTATTCGCCATTCGAGATACGTCAGAAGCGAGATGTCCAGGCATAGCACCACAAGACCACAATGATCACATGCCTTTTATTAATCATTTATTTATTATACAAATTTTGGTAAATACCCTAAACTAAAATGGCGCGGCGACTTGATTTCACATCAACTGCGCACCTTTGGAAATCTGACAAACGCGCATCATTATGTGTCAACACACAAAAGAACTAGAATTTCGTGTTTTTTCACTTGGAATACCATGTTCCATGCGGATTTACGTATTGTAAAATAATTCCTTAATTTTTAAATGCAATTTCCACCATGTGGGAAAAATCAGGTTTTTTTATTAGCTATTCAATGTTTTACGATGAAATATGGATTCCAAGAGCAGTGTCTCCAGCTGGTATCCCGAGGCAGCGCTTGAAGCTAGCGGAAGCTAACGCCACAACAACATTATCAAATACATATTAATCACAAGATAATAAATAAGACGCGTTACAAAAAAAAAACGGAAAACAAAAAGAAAACATTAAACATATTGACTTGAAAAACTTACATAGTTAAAGAGTCTTTTAAGTAGTTTTACTATTTTTATTAATAATTAAAAATTAATCACGTTTTACGATTTTTATGGGATGACAGTTTAGTTTTAAATGAAAATGATGACGCATCTGCGTATAGAAATTTATCTCACCGGCTCCGTCAGTCGTATTGTGTGTCACGAACCCACGAGGTACGTATGAAGTGGTGTTAACCATTTTACGTAAAAAAATCAGATCCCACCGGAGTGAGTAGCCACCAGTTTGCATGGAAACAAAGCGCTTCAAATTATTAGCATTGTGTCTTGCTCTAGTCTAGAACATTTACATTAGCTAGACGAAGACAGATAATGAAATACTAGGTTTTCCATGTTTTCCATGAAACAAAGGATCAGATATCATACTCGATCTTCACCTTTCAATTATTAAGCAGCTTTAGACAAGCCACACACTGCGTAACAGACAATATAGGCTTTAATTTCGATGAAAACTGCAATAAAACTTAATATGCATTGCTTTCACGTTCAGTGCGTGAGCCATCTAACACCGTAATATTGTCAATCCTCGAAAACAAATTCGTCTAGAGTCTATCGTTTACCTCATAAATGCTTTTTAAAGTACATTATTTCGTTATGTATGAACATTAGTATAATAGTTAATTGTAACGGCAATGTTTGAAAACCAAGGAGTTATACGAAGAATGAGTCTTGTACAAGTGCCAAGACCAAGTTACCCCTGGTCCAGCAAGCATCCATAGGCCGCGGTAACCGTTTACCATCGGACGGCCTGCATGCTTCTTCGCCACTTGTGTGGTGTAAAAAACATCGGGTTTCGGTCAACAGGGACGAGTTTATCAAAACTGATCGCTACCTTACTGCCATAGTTATTTGGAAGTCGACTAATCAAGGATCTTGTTAGACCTAATGTTCGAACACGGCCATTTTGAAATAAATTTTTTTACACTACAGAAATAAATATCACGAAAGATATACACGAAGAATATACACGGCACTAGCTTTAGAATACTACAGATACCCGTCGGCGAAACAATTACTCAAAAATTAGTCCACCCCCAAATCACCATGGCACGAATCGAAATGATTTTAAAATCTCATGGACAATGGAATGTACAATTTAATTCAATGTAACTTTAGTTCCATAATCAACCAACACAATATCCTCAAAAGTTTAATAATTAACGCTTAAGGCAGACTTTCAGACGAACTAATCTTTATTTAGCACTAAAAAAAATATTGACGTAAGTTCACCGGGAAAGCGCTAATTCGCTCAAATTGCTAATAACGTGACATAGTCTCGCTCGCTATGTAAATATGAGCGAGACAATTATCGGTTATTCCAATTATATATCAAATTATTATAACAAGCGACTAAGGCAAAAGATATGCTGTCACAATCACAACACTTCAACCATGTTTCTAATGTCAGCTTTACCTTTTGGACTTAAGGTTGATTTTGGGTTGGACGGAGACAATCGTCTGTATTTACTAGCATAATATCTAAACGAAACTAATTATAAGCTCTGTAATGTAAAATGGACTGTATACTAATGTAGGATTCAAAACGGTTCGTACCACTCGTGCTAATCATGGAAGCAAGTCTCCTCCTCAACCTCCATTTGACAAAATCAACCGTACTCCAATGCAATAAGACTGAATGTACTGTGTATATCAAATATATCTTATCGACAAACAATTTCTCACAACGTTCGAGTATGCTAAGCTTTACGTCAAATTTGACGTTTCTAAATAAAATGTCATGATGTTTAGGTGGCGCCACACTACATATACAAAACACACTGTGTAATAAGAAATTGAGATCTCCTTCATTAATTGAACATGAAGTACTAGTCACTCCATCACACCGTTATTTATATCTAGGCACATTTGTGGCTCATTGGAGAACTAGATCGTAGAGACCTTGCACATTTAACTATAGTGTAAACAATTTAATAATCTATTAAGGGGTGGGAAAGCGAAAAGGAAGGACTTGCGTTTTTAATATTTTTTTTATTAATTAGTTACCCCAAAAATAAATAATTATACAGCATGTTAGGATATGTGGCTCCACCTAACAACCACACTTTGTACTTCCAAATCTCTCGTATAATATTAACATTTTAAAATGATAGGCCTTGTGTGAAGTTAAATGCATTAATGTATGAAAATTAACGTCACAATTCGTATTCATAACAAATTTATAATCAATACGCACCATCGTTGGTCTATAATGTACACTCGTTATGGTCTAGAGTATGTTAGATACCCACCGAAAGGGAGTAGGGTAGATGAAACGAATACAAAGTCTATATTCAAATGTAACAGGACGGTGTGATTAACATTTAAAAATATCGATATCTAAAACACTCTAGATGACTATCAAACAATCGTATAACACCGGTAAAACGACTCTAATAGCACAATTATCGATATATCGGTAATAGCACGATATCGTACACACGTCACTACGGACTCGTATGCTTTACGTACTAAAACAGTCTCATTGCAACAACGTCGCGTCGCCAAGCACTTTACTGCATCAATTGATTTAAAATTAAACTTAGACGGGTCTTAAGTACACGCATTTGTAATGCGAATTAATAAGGCCCAGTCCTTGATGCAATTTTAAATAATCAATATAGGAAAGCGCTTTTATTGTAGACTTCACTAGTTCCCCAAACTTAACAGCGTCACGTCCGGTTTATAAGCTTAGCAAAGGAAAACTAAGCGCGATATTACAGTAGGCCAGCTACGCAGCACAATCTTTTTCATATCAGACACTTTAAATCTCCATCCATCAATACTGATCAATTACGTTTAATTTATACAATACGGGAATTTCGAGGTATTCACATCAAAACTTGTAAGCACAAACATCGGCCGTGCGTCGTTGCGCACGCGCACGTACTCAGCGCTCACGTGTACAAAGGTACGTTTATAAACGTTACTTTAAATCTAAACTTTATATTAATTTATAACATAAAAGTATCATGTACAAAATAATAATTTAATATAATTTCGCGATGTCAAAACATTGTGGGAATGGGATCTGATCTCCATCTATTAGGACTCCCACAAGAGTAAACAGATAACAAATGAATCCCTGCAAATTGTATTTTAATACGGAAACTCGTGATGTTCAACCCGAAGCTACAGTATTTACATGCTGTTTGCATGCGAAATAAGAACAGAAGACAAAAAATAACTACACAAGAATAATATTTGCATATTGCAGGGCACCGATTTTAGACCTAAAAACTCGTTTTAAAATCCAAATTAATGATTATTTCTCTCCAGCGTTAGTATTCAAAGCCATCGAGGAAATACTATAATTATTTCAAATCGGTTACGTTAACGTCCACAATCGCAAACGGCTATTGAATTATGAAACTTAATGTCGTCCCTGAAATAAATGGACACGAGTTTGAAACTCGCGTAAATATACATAGTGTGACTTAAGAGTGCCTCCGTAGCGTTGAGGGCGATGAGGGCTAGTGATGGCGCGCGTGCGGCGCGTGCGCGAGGCCGTGTGCTGGCAGCATGCGGCGCGACAGGTGCTCCTCCTGCGTCATCTTGGCGCGGAACTCCGCCACCAGGTCCCGCGACTGGGCCAACACCGCTAGCTGCTCGTTCAGCAACTCCTCCCATTGCGTCGCATACGCTGCAATACATGTTAATATTTTACCCTCCAATTGTGACGTATCACCATGGATAGCATCTTGAATGTCAGCGATGTAGTCATGTTGTTAGAATTATATTTTAGTACCTAAACCGTCATTTAAATATAAATGTTTCTCGAACAATAAGAAGTTATGGTAACCTCTTTCGACAATTTCACGCAAAATATACACCTATTATTATGAACATACAGAAAATGTACCAATTAATTGAAAATACAGTTAGAATACAATTATTTCATATAATTAAATTATAACATACATAATTGCTTGCGATTCCTAATTTGCGTAAAATATTCAAGCAAAATCATAATTACAAAATATACAGGATTTTTAGTAGTGGAAATTTAACTTAAATTTAAAATTACACTGTTATTTAGCAACAACGGTTCATGGAGAAACGTGGTACCGTGGGTTGCCTCATATGTGCCCTTACATACAGGCTGGCAACAATATAGCAATTGTAGTTCAATCGAACCTGTATCAGTGCATTTTCCTAACATTTGTACGTTACCATCATAGCATTTGCTTGTCCAAAAAAGTATTCAACGTTACTTGAATACAAAAATTTTGAATGTTATTAAGATATTTTAAATAATAAAAATACACGTTAAAACATATAAACATGTGTAATGCATATGTTAATATAATTTATTAATATAAATATACATAATACATAAAATAAATTTTATGTATTATGTACATAAACTATTCAGTTTATGTACATAATACATGAAAGTGTGGTTGAAATTCTGTTAAACTTTTTCACCTCATATAAGTCAAAGTGAAGCTTCAGCATTAGATATACCATAAACAAATATATAATATGCATTATATATATATATACATATACAATAATATAATTTTAACGACAGTATTTCAACACTTGCTTATAAACTACCCGATATTTTATATCGATATTAAACAAATGTGAACGTGAAGTCCTGTTAGGGACTCTGCGTGATGATATGTATGTATGCATGATATGTGAAGCTGTCCTCCTGATTTAAGTAACGAATCAAATCCATCCAATCCAATTCATCTTATATAACTTTAGCAAAAAGTCTAAGACAAAAAAAACTGTACCGGACAAAAGGGCAAAAATGTATAGAAAGAAACCTTTAGATGGATTTTAAGGACTATTAAAGATGAAATCAAATATTTATATGCATACATATTATCACACCAAGTCCCTAACGGGGTAGGCAAAGAGTATAGAGCGTCAGTTCTCTCTAGACTTACATTCGCTTCATCCACATTCATCAGTATCTTCATACATGCTCGTCGGTTTTGAGCAATTTATATAATTATATCAATTGCATCTTTAATAGTTGCAGTCCCTAATTCTGACATGACATTCCAGGTTCCTAATGCATGGTCCTCAAGAATCATATCCGATAGTCACACTATCGTGTTACACAAACTGTCCGGTTGTTTATCAGCAAGTATTGTCACCCTTCGTTATTATAATGAAACCAATGGACCCTCGGCCTCGGAGCGCGACAGTGGCTTAACATTTCAAATGATGCGATGTATTAAGTTTACGTTAGGTTCGCACCCAGTGTTATACATATCTAGCGAGTTCTAGAGGATCTATCCACAATATATGCTGAATGTGAGTCACTAATTTGAGAGTCGTATCTATGACAGCTCTACGCTGGCGGGGAGAGGTATACTCAGCAGTCGACATGAGTTGGTTTGATCGATTCCTTGTTTGATTGTCATATATGCATTAAGCAACATGCAAAAAGAATGTGCGCTATTTTTCCATAGGAAATTAAATTATAGAATCATATAAAGATCCACAAATAAACTTTTACTTAAGGACACGATAAATGTAATATATATACAAAATAAGTAAGAAATACAAAAATACATCTCATTACGAATTCATTACAAATGAAAACACGAAACTCAGTAGAAAAACGTTTGACTGCGTGATTGCCTCTCCATAGCTACCACCGAAAAGAGTTTTGCTATCAACAATAAGTGGAAGTTTCTGGAACTGGAGAAGTATTACTGCAAAAATACACCTTATATTGGTGTCATTGAGATCTATAATGGTCGTGTACACTGGGTGCGAGCACAAAGCGGTTGTTAGGCGGTAGTGTTCGCCAAACCCATGATCCTTCTGTTCCGCAGCGAGCCGAGGCCGAAGCTCGCGCGCAGCCGCTTGCTCCGCGAGTGCCGCGCCGCCGCTACACCACACACGACAATAGCACTCGCCGGATGGGGAAAACTTTTTTATATAAAAAGTCTATACATTGCCGGTACTTCATAGCAATTGCTATTGCGCAATATTCTTGTAGCAGATAGTTATTGATCCATATATAACAGGATCCAGATAAAAATATACCAAAATTATTTTTTTCCGACGCGACACAGCTTACATATATAATCAATCATTGTATATATATTTCGTGTGTCTATGTGTGTCATTGAACTCCTCCTAAAAGGCTGGACCGATTTTGATGCCTTTTGTGTGTGTGTTCAAGTGGAGTCGAGAATAGTTTAGATTTACAATTGGACCCGATAGGTGGCGCTGTGATCGTGTTTCAGGGTTTTTATTCACCCAAGCTAAGCTGGGCGGGACAGCCAATATATATATATATATATGTGTTTAGGTGTCGGGTGCTTGCGAGCTCACCGTCCTGGTCGTAGTCCACGTCCCTGGTAATGGCGAGCAGCTGCGAGCAGCGCTGCTGCGCGTGCTGCATGTAGTCGGAGATGGCCTTGTGGTTGTCGAGCACCTCCTCCTCGGCCTTCTGCAGCTCGTCGATGGCCTCGTGGAAGGTGTACATCTCCGCCGACATGTCGCCCTCCTGCGCGCCGCATATCGCATACACTCATTAACTGCATTAACGGGTGTTCCTCAAGGGGTTGGCAGAGGTGAAACAATACCCTCGTTCCTCCGGAGATATATTTAGGTGACAAGGTGATAGTTTTTTGGATTGTTTTAATACCACTGTAGTGGCAACAAGCGTGCGGTCGACCTGACGGTAAGCAGGTACCAGTTATAAACGATTGCAACACACAGTACAGAATGAAGTATTCAAGAGGAGTGTGAATTCCTCCGAGTGATTGGCTTCTCGTGTCGCTCCCGGCCTTGGGCCGCGCGATCCCTAGCCTAGGGGGGTGGTGTGGGTGGTGTGGGTGGTGTGGGTGGTGGCAGGCCTCACGTTGAGCGAGCGCAGCTGCGCCAGGTCGTCGTGCGCGGGCTCCATGTCGACGTCGGCGGGCGGGGACTCCCCGCGCGCGCGCGTCGGGTCCATAGTGCCCAGCTCCTTCACCCTGCGCACGCAAACACACATCATTCATCCTGTTAAAATAACCGTACTCCCCGATTACGGCTGCGTAATCATTTGAATTCATTAAGTTTTTTTTCTGGAATAGAACATATCCCAATAACCTATATATGTATGTGCCAAATTTCATACAAGTCCATTCAGTAGTTTTTGTATGAATAAGGAACAAACATCCTCAAAAACTATCACATTTCGCTTTTTCTTTTAGCTCAGCGTGATCGATCATAAGAATGAATATATATTTCGGACAAAAATTTTAATACAGTCCATGACGAATAAGCCCACGAAAAGTCAACCAGCCATATGGATAATCAACCTGTTGCAGTCGGAAGGCATATTTTAATTAGTAACTAGCGAGCGAAAGTACTCGCAGGAGGAGAGGGCGGGCGAGATCATGGCGATCATGCAGGCGCTGTGATAGTATAGAGTAGTGCCGACCTGTCCGCGTATCGCAGCGTGTTGAGCGAGTGCTCGCAGGAGGAGAGGGCGGGCGAGATCATGGCGATCATGCAGGTGCGCGACTTGTCCCCGATGAAGGAGTCGCGCAGCACCTGCGTGAGCTTGGACACGCGGAAGGGCAGGTGGTTGTTGCCCTTCATGCCGAGCGCGCGGATGCACTCCTTCAGCGCCAGCAGCGACTTGTTGATCTCCGCGCTCTCCATGCCTGCGCACACACATACCACGATACACTGCCTGGGTAAGGGCATGATGCATGTATATGTAGTGTGTGCGTGTGCGTGTGAGAGAGTGTGTGTGTGTGTGTGTGTGTGTGTGTGTGTGTGTGTGTGTGTGTGTGTGTGTGTGTGTGTGTGTGTGTGTGTGTGTGTGTATGTGTGTGTGTGTGTGTGTATGTGTGTGTGTATGTGTGTGTGCGCGTGTGTGTGCGTATGTGAGCGTGTGTGTATGTGTATGTTTGTGCGTGTGTGTGTGTGCGTGTATTAGTGCATGTGTGTGTGTTTGTGCGTGTGTTTGTGCGTGTGCGTGTGTTTGTGCGTGTGCGTGTGTGCGTGTATTAGTGCATGTGTGTGTGTTTGTGGTTGTACGTGTGCGTGTGCGTATATGCGTGTTTGTGCGTGTGCGTGTGTGAGTGCGTGTGCGTGTGTGAGCGCATGTGTGAGTGCGTGTGTGAGTGCGTGTGTGTGCGTATGTGTACGCACGCGTCTGTCGGTTGGCGGAGGAGGTGTCGGCGCCGCGCTCGTTGCCCGCGAGGTCGATGAGCGAGAACTTGCCGTGCACGCGGTGCATGCCGGGCGAGCGCACCACGATCTGGAACACGGCGTGCGACCGCGACGAGTTCGAGTTCGCCGACGTCTGCGCACGCACCACACACAAATCCACTATTAATGTTGCTTATTTATTTATTTTGCCTTTTCACGCCTAACACTCTCTTTTCGCTCGAGATATATTCAGATCTCAACGAAATAGGCGTACGCAGATTTTCTGTGACAAGTAACGGTTTTTTTTTTAATATAGGGACTATTCGAACCACAGCTCCTCATGCCGCAGTATGAAGTAGTACTGACCTGCCCCGAGGTCCTAGCCGCGTTCCCGTGGTGTATGAGCTTGAGCACCTCGTCCACGTTGTCCACCACCTTCTCCGTGAGCCCCACTATTTGTACCTGCTGCTTGCCGTCCTCCAGCACTCGCAGCTTCGCCTTGTCCGCTAGCAAATCGAAAACCTGGAAAGAAGCATTTTTATTTTGTCTTTTAGTCTATTAGCATAGATTGACAACACTTCTTAATTCAGATTCTTAACGTCAGCGATAACTCCACCTTTTGGGCGTTTTAGACTGTCCAGGGGTTAAAATACAGAGAAGTAAGAATCTATAGAGCGCAACATGGACAATAATGAAGAGAAGTGGGGAGTCGGAAAATATTAAGGCGCATTGAGATGGCGCGTTAGCAGGTTAAAAAGATCGATTCGAACTTGCAATCTTTCGGGTTACAGGCAACTACTTGAACCCCTCGGCCACCACGTCTCTTTATTATTGGTATTATATCAAACTTACTATTGGCATTAAAGAAAACAACATAACTGTTTCACTATTAGTGAAATTCCAAACATAATACAGGGGGGCATTGTGACACTCATTTTTCTAAGTCGGTAAAATGTTGAGGGCGTACCTTCCCGGAGTATATCTCGAAGAAGGAGGCGGACACGATGAGGTTGAGCGGCTTGTACTTGGGCGACTTGAGGTATGCGAACACATCGCGCGCCGCCATCGCGTAAATTCCCTTCTTGCAGTCCTGCGTTTTACCCTACAACACATAGACGCACACATCACTCTAGGCACTTCGCTGATATACACACGGACCCTAATGCAGAGGTACTCGTTTAACCAACATGAAAACACACGTTGTAATGGATAAACTCAAAAACTGTTAAACGATTTAAATCACTACATATTAAAAAACAGTCTCCTCGTTTGTCCGTTCGCCACAAAGTTCTTAACTACTGAACGGATTTTCATGCAGCTCTCACCAAAAGACAGAATTATTCATGAGGAAGGTTAACTGGTTAAGGTGTATATTTATTACGTATATATATTTGTAAATTGGTTAGAATACATTATAGAATAGAATACATTGGTTAGAATATAGAATACGGTGCTGGTTACTGAAAATGTCGTCAAAAGATACATAGGAAGATTCAGGGGAGATTGAGCCTGCGACCCAGCAGAGACGCGATGGTGTAAGTACCAGGCCAGTACCTGGAAGTCGCCGCCCATGGTGTGCGTCTTGCCGGAGCCCGTCTGTCCGTAGGCGAAGCATGTGGCCATGCCACCCTCGAATATCGTCTGCACCAGCGGCTTGGCCGTGTACCTGCGACCGCGCGACTCATACTAACAATTGCATACTGGACATTCCACAATAAATAAATAAATAAATAAATAAATACCTGGGACAATTCCATACAAATTGACCTAGTCCCAAATTAAGCAAAGCTTGTGTTATGGTAACCAGACAACGATATATTTACTTATATATATATAGATATATACTTAAATACATAGGACATCCAAGACTAAGGTACAAATATTCGTGTTCATCACACAAATATCTGCCCTCAGCGGGATTCGAACCCGCGACCTCAAGTTTCGCAGTCAGGAGCTCTAACCACTAGACCAGACGGTCGTCGAATAAAAACAATACACGAATAATACCCAAACAGTGTTAGGCAAGAGTGTTCCTTCGGTTATCTATACAAATAAATAAAATTTAAGTGTCTGTTTGTAACATTAAAATAACCGCTTTTACGTACTGCATATAGATGTATACACGTTACCTGCATATACCAGAATATTTCTTTTGCAATTTTTGTCAGTCTGTCTGTCTGTTTGTTTGTTCCGGCTAATCTCTGAAACGGCTGGAAAGATTTTGATGGGACTTTCACCAGCAGATAGCTGACGTAAAAAGGAGTAATTTAGGCTACTTTTATTTTAGGAACTGAAAAATATTTTTTTTAAACGGTTTTATTTAGCTCGACCCGTACGGAATTTATTTGTTTATTTGGGTCAAAATTAGAAAATGAAATTTAAGCACCTTCCCGTTGTCAGATTGATCTGAAATTTGGTACACACATTTAATTTAGATGACAATACAATATAATAAAATCAATAACATTATAAATCTAAGATGGCCGCCGATACAAAATGGCGGATTGCATATTTTTTCTCAACCCCCTCAATATGGGTATCAAATGAAAGGGCTACACTAGTAAAACACGATGATTATGTCAAAATTTAAAATTCAAGATGGACGCCGTTCCAATATGGCCGACTAGGTACATATTTTTCCACAACGACCACAATATGGGTATCAAATAATAGGACTACACTAGCAGAATACTGTAATTATGTCGAAATTTCAAACTAAAGATGGACACTGTTACAAAATGGCGTATTAGGTGTGGGCATGATTAGTCGTATCGAGAACAGTGCGTCCAAGATTGTGAGACGTTAGAGGGCAGATAAAAAAAATAGGTAATTAGATACCTCGTTAGTAAGCGGTAGCTATACCACCCAAGTTAAGGTAATAAATAGGTTAAAACGTGCCGAGGACTGTATGGCATTAGGGTGGATAAAAAAGTACTGTCGTAAGCGCTTCCCCCTCAACATTGGGCGCAACTTGTTGTATATTAAGCCTCGCCCCTTTACTGGACCTCTGGGGGGGGGGGTCAACCGTCAAAATGCCCCTTTTAATTGTGGGAACAACATGGTATGGTAACAATAAATAAAAAAACAAACAAAAATAAAAACGAAACTGCTACACAACGAAAAAGAAGGCTCGAAAAGGCAAAGAAATTTTCACGATGGTAACTCAGTCCATACAAAATCAAATAATGAGTGCCGAAGAACGCTTAAAAATATTATTTACAGGCACGGTTGATAAATGGAGCTACTATACATAGTACCTTAAAGTTGCCAGTACAGAAGGATGGACGAATAACTGGTATGTCACCCTTGTCCGGGAATGGCGAATTGCGAAAGGCAGACAGAGTTTCTCATTATCGACGAAATTTCAATGGTATCCTATGAAATGCTATGTATGATTGACGCCCGATTAAGACAAGTTAAAAATCATGAAGACGAGTTCTTTGGAGACATAAACGTTTTACTTTTTGGAGATCTGTTACAACTGCCTCCAATCAAACGCTCCGGAGCTCATGTTTTCAAACAACCCGACCATCTCCAACTATCTATGGCGTTTGTTCACGCTCTGTGAGCTGACGGAGAACATGCGTCAGCAAGGGGACCATACTTTTATTGACATATTAAATGCTTTGAGAATAGGTGAGCTAACCGCTAACCATTTCAGTATTTTGATGCAAAGAGTTATTCAAAACCCAAGTGATGAGTTTGCAGCAGACAAAGCGTTAAGGGTATACCCCACTAATCAGCAAGTAAACAATCACAACGCTGCGGATTTAAATCTGTTCCGAAGCAAGGTATCTCGAATTTATACCATAAAAGCACAGGATCAAATAATTGACGCCACACGAAATACAGATAATCAAAATTTTGCAAATATAATACCAACAGATATAAATAAGACTGGAGGCTTACCATCAGTACTTGAAATATTTGTAGGTGCAAAAGTAATGTTGCGGTCCAACATTGACGTTACAAAAGGATTGGTAAATGGCGCTATACGCCACATTTTCCGTCGAACCCAAATGTACGAAACAGATATACCATCAGTTCAAATTGACTTTGGCAGAGACGGCATGCACGTTATTTACCCTAAAGCCATACAGTTTCCAGCAATATTCAATTATGGTACGGCTGAAAGAAGGATGTTGCCCTTAGTTTTGTCATGGGCATCTACCGTCCATAAAATGCAGGGCAGCACCGTCGACCATGCAGTAGTATATTTGGGCTCAAAATTGTTTGAGGAAGGACAAGCATACGTGGCACTAAGTCGAGTCAAGTCTCTGGAAGAGCTATGTATTGAGGAATTAGATTGTACTAAATTATCAAGTAAGAAACCATGTAATAATGATGCACTGAATGAATTAAATAGAATGAGGAATATTCGGTAGACGATTTCACTAAATACTAAAAACAAGAAAATAAAATTCGGTAAAAAAACTTTTAAACTAAACGGTTTTATTTTATGTGCACTGAAAACTACAAAATAAATAAATAGTTACTTACCTATCAGCCTACGTAGGTGATCTCGGTCATTAATATCTCTGATGGTAGTGGTTGTCATGACATGAACCTTGTCAGCGGCCGAAAGGCAGTTCATGAAAGAACACTAACACCAGGGTTTGCTTGGTAGCTAAACTAAGCAGCCCACACTATAACAAGTAGGTATTTTGACCTTCTAGTTAAGAAATATTTTAGTACTAGGCAGATTAGCTTTTAGGCATATTAGACTAAAATAAAAACGTGGGGCCTCTCTGAAATCATACCAATGGCAGAGCATATCTTATACTTTGGTAGATCATGAGCTCGGCGTTCGCTGGTGAAGCCGTAACGGCTGGTTATTGATGGTCAAAACCTCTAGTTACGATTATAGTAAGTCGATTCAGCGGACCCTGGACTCCGGAGCTATGTGGTTTTGGATGCGACCGGGATAAACCGCTAGGATGATGACGATGACAATTATAATAATTTGATGCAATCCACACTTAGTATAGTAGAAAGTAATACAGAAATAGTTAATGGGCCCCACGTTTTTATTTTAGTCTAATAGGCCTAAAAGCTATTCTGCCTAGTACTAAAATATTTCTTAACTAGAGGGTCAAAATACCTACTTGTTATAGTGTGGGCTGCTTAGTTTAGCTACCAAGCAAACCCTGGTGTTAGTGTTCTTTCATGAACTAACTGCCTTTCGGCCGCTGACAAGGTTCATGTTATGACAACCACTACCATCAGAGATATTAATGACCGAGATCACCTACGTAGGTTGATAGGTAAGTAACTATTTATTTATTTTGTAGTTTTCAGTGCACATAAAATAAAACCGTTTAGTTTAAAAGTTTTTTTACCGATTTTTATTTACTCAACAACTCCGCTCATGTTTATTGCATGATAATAAATTGAGCTATCAAAACTAAAGCTATCATCGAGCGAATTAAAAGTACGTCCATCGCATGTGACCTTACAAGCTGTATCACTTATTTTCACTGCAAAGGAACGGACATAACCGTTTGTCAGGCGTCATCTATATTTTTCTTGTCACTCGCAACAATTACTAACATATCAGTCAAATGCATCCGTAGGAGTGTAAATGGCTGTTTAAAATTGCTAATGAGGGGACCTTTGTCCGGCAACATAGCAGTATTATTCAGTATACAGACTAATATTATAAAGAGTATGTTTGTTTGAACGGAAAAACCTTAAGATAGATCTTAAGGTCTAATCTGAGTGGGAAAAAAAATATTTTATTGAGAGGTTACATGTTTTTTATGCCGATGAGGTGGCAAACAAAAATACAGCCCGCCTGATGCTAAGCGGTTGCCAGAGGTGTATAGATGTTACACACACACTTCCCGCCAGTAGTCGGGATTCGATCTTGCGATCTTTGTGTCGCAGGCAACTACTCGAACCACTCGGTCACCACGGCATTTATAATATTAGTATAAATATAATGCGGGTGAATTCGCGTGGCACAGCTAGGTCCCTTATAATTGAAGATAAACACGAACGCGCCTGCATCGGTGAGACTCGTATTAATTCAGCAAACATTTTATACTGGCAATTATAAATGTTTGTAAAAAGAATGACAAACTCTGTCGCAAACTATTTGCAAGGCGATAGTTTGCTTAACATTTTTTATTGTTCGACACATAGCACAGACAATTAATTTTCGTTTGAAACAAAGCTTATAGACAATTAATTTATTGTTCTAGTGAAGTGTCATATTGGGCGTGCGTATTCCAACCATTTTTGGAAAATGTCGAAACCTATGCAGGTTTGAAAAGAAATACAACAACCTACGTATGGTCTTGCTTGAGAAACTGCGATGGACTCGCCATCTGTCACGTTGGCATCTAAAATATATCGCCAGCGTAAAGTTGTTGGTGCACGGGGCCCTTGTAGAAGGGCGTGAAGAAATATAACAATTCTTCAAAGTTTATGTGTTCCAATACACAAAATAATAATTCAAGCATATTGTCAAGATAAATTTACGCAAATATTCAACATGGCGTCGTAAATTGATATAAGATACGGTGTAATTAATAGCTCTTTATTACCCCCGCGTTGCATAGGTCAATATTAACATAAAGCCCGACCATACACGTTGTATCAACTTTTTAACCGACTTCAAAAAAGGAAGAGGAACTCAATTCGACTGTATGTTTTTGTATGTATGTAACGTGATCATTCCGTCAGTAACGAATCGTATATGATAATTATTTTTTTTGTTTGTGGATTTACTAAATATACATACTTCAGTAAATTTAAAATTTTATCGAAATTGATTCAGCGTTGTTTAACGTTATAATTACGAATTAGTAATTAATAAATATAATATACGAATTACTAATATTGTAATTGGGAGGGTTTATAAAAATATTTGGTCCTCTTCCAAACAGAAACTACTGAACGAAATTAGATGAAATTTGGCAAAGACATTACCTGGATTAACACATAGGGTGTTTCATCAAGTCAAAAAGCCTTTGTGACACAACGAAAATATGTATCTCCCGTGCGAAGACGCGGTGGGTCATTAGTTTATCAACTGCCTGTCGCATGGAAATAGCCCAAAGATCTTAATAACTCATGATCAAATTCCCTTCTTTTATTGTATTAGGTATGCAACATTATTAGGGATGATGTTTACTTGCAGTTTTTCTTGCGATGTTTTCCTTTACCCTAAAGCTTATGGTGTGGTAAAACACTGTATTTATACAGTCGGGATCGAACTTGTAATTTTTGCGTTGTACACTCTCAAACCACGCGGCCACTACAGTTTGCTGCAATAATTCAATTAAATGTAATAACTCTTAATGGCGGTACGATAATAAATCGGCGATGTAATTATCCCGCAGTGCACTCAATTCATGGAAACAATATTTACAAACCGCGATACAATCAACTGCGCGCGCCGCCTTACAATTAGAACTCATTGAATTCTTTTTTTTATTTAGTGCGACAATACACGCACTCTGGAATTTAATTTCCGAACGATCATGTTCGTTTTTTTTATCATAACCTTATGTTTAGGCACCATGCTTTTTGAGATTACCAGTTACAGTTTTGACATAAAAAAAGTTAAATAATTATCTGTACTACGGGAAGTGGTCGTGTCTGTACAACTAAAGGATGTTGGTTCGATTTTCGTTGGGCCGAAGGGAATCGCTCACGCGCTGCCCACGCGGCATCAATATTTTGCACTCTACGGAAAACCTCAATAGGGAGTTCATTCCATAGTATGAGCGTTCGTAATAATTTTGTAAATCTTAATATATATAAATTACGTGTCACGTTGTTTGTCCGCGATGGACTCCTAAACTACTTACCGATTTTAATGAAATTTGCACGCCGTGTGCAGTTTGTTCCAACTTGAAAGACAGGATAGTCGCAATATTATTTTAATGCTAATTATTTGTCTATTATTTGACAGTCACAATTATCTGTCAGCTCCATAGTAAGTAACACGATTCATCGATCGTGCTACTTTTACCACCCAAGCGAAGCTGGGCGGGACAGCTAGGACCTATATAAAATTATACTGCACTGTACTATATCCGCCTACCCCCGTGAGGGACTCGGCGTGATAACTATGTAGGCTCATATATAAAGAAAGTACATACTCTTTTAGTTCAACCGACGGAATATTTCCAACCCAATCGCTTTATGATAAAACGCCGATGATAATGCATATCGCAGATCAATGTCGCAATTAATTTGTTAAGCAAACATAGACTTCAAACACCGGATAGATCGCTATCTAGCAACAGTAGTGCGCTATCCAGCTATCTATTAATTAAATCTCACCGTATTGTTTGCTACCTGCCACATGAGAAGCGTAAGAATATCTAAAATACATCTTATCACTACGCAATACGATTTGATATTATTTTCGTCGTGTCGCATGAGTTTCTTAACGCATTTAGTGGTATAATATGTTACCAGTAATAAGCTCCTTGGGGAGGGGGAGGATTGTTATATTGGCAGCAGAGAGATTCGTCCTATTATGCTGCCAACACAGTATAACTCTCCGAAAACAGAGTGGCAACGCGCATATGATACTTCGGTATTGTAAGCGTAAATAGGCTGCGTAACCGTTTTCCATTGGATGGGCCGTATGCTTGTTTGCCACTCTTGTTGTTTAAAAAAAAAACAATTATAATAATAATAAAACATTGTGAGCAAATCAGCATACGATCCCCAAAAGGTCCCGAATAGGTAGGCAGTGGCGGATTTACCAATATGCTCATGAGGCTTTATAGGCAGATTTTAGAAGGCTGCACATTTGAGGCTACCTTTATTGTTACCTCTTATCCATCATCATCAATCATATCATCACGCCGAGTCGAGGTAGGCAGAGAGTATAGAGTATAGTTTTCCCTCTAGACTTACATACCTCTTATCCTATTATCATAAACGCGAAATTTTGTTCCCCTTTGATTATTTGGCCCACATATTTTTTTATTTTTTTTTTATTTTATTTTATATACATATGACATTTAATTATAAGAAAATATATATCATTAAAATATAAAGTTCGACCAGATAAATAGTAGACAACCCAACGGCTGCACATTCTATAAGTTTTATACTTTCAGTCGGGACAAAATTTTTTTATTATCCTGACGTTGCAACATTTAATTAAAAATCATTTTTTGAAAAATAATCAAAAATAGTCTGTTCAGGATTTTTTTGCGAACCCATTTTTAAAATGTTTTCTAATACACTAAATTCATGATAAAATGTGTTTCGTTATATTATCAGCAGAAGGTCGATTTAGATTCGGATCTTAAACTATGAGGATATATTGACAACATTGAACTTCTGGAAGACAAATGTTTTGTTTTCAGAGGCGCAAGTTAAATGCAAGAAAACCACAGTGTAATAAACGAATGACATAGCGAATGTTCGAATATTAATAAAAGCCACAGTGTATATTAAATAGGCACGAATGTCGGCACTTCAATTAATGATTCGGTAGCCCGTTTGTACTCGATTAGGTACTAAATTGTGCGATATTATCTAATCCGGTGCGCTATATCGCGAATATCGTGATTGAAGTTTTTTTATTCTGATTTCGGCTGTGATACTTAACTGTAATTGCATAAGGCTAAGATATGTAGAAAAACGCTTTATTGTTCACCTGCCAAGATTTTTGCGGATATTCTTCAAGGTACTAGAAGTGACCGTCGTGTTGAAAGTGCTCGTGGACTGGTTTTATAAAAAAAATTAACAAACAAATAATAATTTTGTATAGGTACCTATTGGATTAATGGCTCTAAACTAAAGAGTTCAACGCAACAAAGAGGGTATGTCGCTTCCTTACGTCTTACTTACTTTATGAACGACTCTGAATTTCATTTCAAACTCTGAAATTCATCAAATCAAATCAAATCAAATCAAAATATTTTATTCAACATAAGGGACACAGGGAACACTCATTGAACGAATGAATCAACGTAAATTTCGTGATGTGAAATGAAAAATCTTTGCTCAGAATCTCATTGGTACAGCCGGGTGCGAACTTGCAATCCTTACATTGCCGACTACCAAAACCACGAGGCCACGTCGGCTATAAAAAAACTTGAATAAAAACGCCTTCAAGAAAACCAGTTGCACAATGATTACTTTGTAAAAAAGATCAGATACTTGATTAGGCCTAATTACATTTCTGGTCGCAATTAACTCGTATTCGTATCCCTTTGTTTTATTGCAAACAGATACCAACTTAGCCTTACAGTTGTACAAAACAAACGCAATGCAATATCACCTTTACGACATGGCACTTAAAGGCGTTCCATGTTTAATAATAGTGCAGCAGTTATGTTTGCACTGATGTCTTGAGACGAGATAAACAGTCATGTTATTAAGGCATAATGCTATGAGAATTATAGCGATTTGTTAATTCATATTAGTCAAAGCACGCTCTACAAGCAGTTATATATAAGTATGCAAGTCTAGGGAACTGGCAAACATTTTTTTCTGTCTACCCCGTTAGGGACTCGGCTTGATTATATTTATGTCCTATGTATACCAAGAGAATAAACAGTTTGACGTCCGCTTGGTCTAGTAGTTCGAACAAGACGGCGAAGTATTTCTAATCGCGAGGTCGACTCCCTCTAGAGGCGAATATTATGAAATCGAAAATAATTACTGAGTACATGATTATAGCTTTTAATACCGTGAAGAGAGCATGCGGCTTGTCTGATGGTAAGCGGTTACCGCCGCACTTGGATAGGGACAACAAACGCGCGTTGCCGACCCTTCGGTTAGGACCCATTAGGTACATACATACATTTCGTCTAGGCACGTCCCATACGGAGTACGATAGAGTACAGTGGATAATAGAGCATCCGGTCTCACTAGACCGCGTTCGCTGCATTACACTATTACAAAGTAACAAAACTATAGTAGAAGGTCAGAAGTTAATAAAACAGATTGAACAAAGGACACAGTAGGTTGTAATTGTAAAAACCCATAAGAAAACAAAATATGTGCACTCGTAATGTCACGACCCATGCAATTATATAAATTATTAACAATCATTGCGCGCACGCATCCGACAAAGGGCGAAGCGGCCCCTACTAAGCGTCCGTCAACTCATCAGATACTCACATAATCATTAACACCTTTTGACAATTAAACGAAAGGAAATAGTATCTTCAGGAAGAGGCAACTCTATGTTGGAAGGAAGGTATGAAGGAAGGCTACTCCACTCTATTTTCCGAGATCAAAACGATCGAACACTTAAGAATGGGAGTGTCAAGAGTGCATAAAACTGGCGACCGTGTATGAAGGGACTGGTGAATGTTGATGAAGTTGGCGTAATGAGCCGTGATAATGAACATAGTTCTTGACTGTTGACTTTAGGTACCGATGCCTGGATTTGTATAGAAAAAGATTAAACTAAGCTATGCAATATTCTTAGGATTATTTACTCATTTACTGACCACAAACAATAAGCAACTGTACCGTAGAAAAACATGTATTATGCGATACAGTTCTAAGTGTAATCAGTCGATTGTTTTATCAACACGCCTTACCACGATAACCCTCGAAGGTTCCATTCGACGAAGATAAGTGTCAAAGTGACAGATGCCGTGTTTGACGTTACCCATGTCTTTGATCTTAGCATTTATCTTCTGGCGTGTATGCAGGTTTCCCCACGGTCTTTTCCTTTGCCTAAGGATTTGAAACTGTAACAGTACTTATAAAGTGGATTCTCAAACCATTCGCTTCCCATGCAAAGAAAAAGAAAAAAAAAATTTGTGAGTACCACTAGTACGGTACCAGGATTGCATACGACGAATGAAATCAAACTGTAATTGTACTTAATTAGCCACAAATTGCCTTGCATTATGTCACGTGCATTACGAGCTTAATTACCGATTCGCCGTGACATTCAAGTTCTGTAATAGAGACATAGCCTTTAGAAGGCGATGGATTATTTGCTACATAGAATTACTTATATGGCTTAAAGTGCTGGTTTGTGAGAAATTGTACAGCTTTAATAGTCCGTATTCATTTCGATACCAACATCGGATAAAACGTTGCATTTTTCTTATAACACAACACCGTCGAAATTCGTACAAGTGATATGAAAGGACTCAGGACTAAATAAGGTCGACTTTCTGGGTTACTTGAACTGTTACTTTACTGGGAGTAACTTCTGTCTAATCGACTTCACTTACGTTAGTCATTCATTAAAATCTGTTATGTCTTCACTCCACTGCCTGTAAAGGTAGGCAGAGATATAGTAGAAAAAATATAACTAAAATTGGGCCGAGTGGTTCGAGTCTGCCATAGAAAAATTGCAAGCGGATAGTTCAGCAGAGGTCTTGACCCTACCAAGAGTGCCCTAACTGTGTTTGCTTTTAGTCTCGGCATTGTGCATAAAACACATAAAAAATATACATCTTCCCCATACACGCAAGTTTGTTCACAATATTTTCCTTCGCTGTATACAGTGGTGTGACAATTTTTTATTTTACTCATAGACCTGGCCATGAAGCTCGGTCTTGCCTTTATAAGTGACTTCTTAAGCCCCTCAGACACTTTAATGATACTTGTGCCATCGTAAAAACTTTCCCCTGGTAATGTTATATGTATCAACTGTTTAGCTCTTCCCACGAGTAGGCCATTAAATCTATTAAGCTTTTTTTGCATTTAATATTGACTTGATTCAGACAATTTACTTTCTCCAACACCGATTGTGAATGAATGCTTTTTGCGCCCATTAAGTATCTTGACAATGATGACGATCGAAATGTGAGAGCGAATATAGTTTGGAAATTCAAACACGTATGTGATTTGTCTGAGATTGGCTATCTGTCTCACTGTGTCGCATTGGCACCTCAAAAGATAGCTCCTACATACTTTCATATTATCACGTTGAGTCCCTGACGGGAAAGGCAGAATAGGGTGCCAGGATAGACTTATAATATCCTCACGCCTTCCCACAAAGGTTACCGAAGGGGTAGGCAGAGGTGTAAATGTAGTGGCCACTTATTATTTACTACATATTCGGGCAATGCTAACAACAAGAGGTTGTACTATGGAAAATATTAAAATATACTTAAATGTATAATATCAGGTAATTAGTTCCGGCATTCGAGGCTTAAGTACCTAGAATTATTTAATTCATGCTAATTATTCAAGTATAATATGTCTTCAGCGGGAATCAAACACGTAGCATTGAGCTTCGTAAACATGGGCACTGCTGTGTACCACTATGATGGACAATAAAAAAATGTGAAATGTTTTCATTTCGCAGAAACGGTTGCAAATCGATGCGCTATCTCATTCTATTAATCGATAAGATTTCACATTCGATTACATTCTTAACGAGTAATAAATGATTGTATCATTGTTTCATATATTTTAAGCCGTGATGCCCGAGTAATCTGCCTAGTAGCCAACGAAACAATGCAAGTTCGCATCCATTTGTACTAAAGTTTTTTCTGAACTTAGGTAGGTACAAATGATTTATCACACCACGAGCTTGTTACTTTAGGTCTAGTCTGTATAAAAGTTTATTTAATACATACATATCATCACGCCAAGTCCCTAACGGGGTAGGCAGAGAGTATAGAGCGCCAGTTCTCTCTAGACTTACATACCTCTTTCGCTTCGTCCACATTCATCAGTCTCTTCATACATGCTCGTCGGTTTCGAGTACTCTTAACGTTCGCGTCCTTCAGAGTCCGATCTATTTGATCCAGGTAGCTGGAACGTGGCCTTCCTCTGCCTCTTCTTGCACACACACAC
This sequence comes from Drepana arcuata, assembly GCA_016069955.1. Lineage (NCBI taxonomy): Eukaryota > Metazoa > Arthropoda > Insecta > Lepidoptera > Drepanidae > Drepana > Drepana arcuata. The sequence continues at coordinate 82,900 of JACCPG010000223.1, forward strand.
ACACAAGTTTATTTAATAAAAGTAAATAATACATAATAAAAGTAAATATACATCTTAAAAAATTCTTTATGACCAATTTGAACATGTAGTTTTCGTGTCACTTTAGGCGCGTATCATACAAATTCACTCGCTTAGTTTTTTTCATAACGCGCCCGAAGACTTTAAAAACCTACAGGCAGGTAATATGGTTTAAATAACTACTCGTGCGAAGCCGGAGCAGGCCGGCTAGTATGAGATAAATATCAAAGAGGTACGTATAGTTGTGCTTCGGAAACTACGAAGAAGTCGTCTGAAAGTCTGGCACCTCTGCATATCTACTTATTATATTAGTTAAAAATCTTTAAGTGATATCTGAAAAAAACACAATTTTACTTGAATTTATCTGCACATAATCGACGCTATCTTGAAATCGAAGATTAACATCGGTTGGTATTTACTAAACAATCTTGATTTAATGCTAATTTAATTAGAAAGAACTTTACTAGCCACGACCCGCGGTGTTGATCGCGGTTAATAGGCAATACTTTGATGAAATTCTGCCATTGGCGCGTAACAAATATACAATTTACATTGTCATATTTTTGCACCATTACGTATATTAGGATGACTGAAGCAAGCGACGAAATAGATACAATACGAAAGTGTTTAGAAGAAAAATAAGATCGCAGTCCAACTACGTAGATCAAATCGAACGAACATTTATGGATGCGAACGTCGAGAGTACTCGAAAGCGAGTGAATAAAGAGAGTATTGATTTTAGACGAAGAGAAAAAAGTCTATACATATATATATACTCCTAATATTATTATAATGATATGAGAACTGAGATAATCTTGTCTTAACAGTAAACCTTATCAAATAATCCGATAAAGATTGTATGATAAGAATTATTTCCTTAGAGCAATTGAAACAATATGCGTGCTGAGGGACCTTAGAGTGACTTACTGCATGCATAAAGCTATCCCTTTTACACTAGTGTACATCATACTAAGATACTCCGTATCTGAGCGATGAAACTACTAGCTAGTGTACTTACTTTTAACTACATTGTTGGATTACGCTAATAGTGTGAGAGAAATAGGACCTAACGGGTTTCCCGTTAGAATTTGGAGCTGCCCAACTGGGGCAGGACCTCCACCTTATAGAAGTCCGTAGCAAAATTTTTTTGTGTTGTGTTCCTACACGGCGAATAAGGTTTCCAGTAATGGGCTCCTTGGGCACTCCCCAGGGCGGATTGTTATATTGTGTTGGCAGGAAAAGGATTGGTCCTGTTATGCTGCCACCCCATTATAAGAGTATAAATATAAGCAAAAAAAAGTTGCCATACAATCGTTCGGTCTATGGACTGTCGCTACACCAGGGGTATCACCCGCGCGTCACAGGAACCTTTTCCTTTCTTAAAGAATAGAATGCTGCACTTAGAGTGTACAGTGTGTATTTGCTAAGAAAAAACATCTTCACAAATATATCATATTCATATAATTCTTTTTTTATCAAGGCTTAAGGAAAACTACTAATCTTACTAATTATATCTCATTATTGAGTCAAAGTTTCAAGAAATGATAAGCTGGCGCTCGAATCAAATGGCGTCAATTGAAAGGAAGTGCTGATTTACAATGATAGCGCCCTTAATGGTGTATTTCTAATGATTATTTCATTAGAGATCTTCCTGATAAGTGATTAGCACCTTTGTGAAAAAGAACCAATATCAATGTGTTTCGCATAGTAGAGTCGCATACCAACCACCCCGCCTTCTTAACTCTGCCCCTGCGGAGATTCTTGTGGCGTGAAGATTTAACAATGTATAGGGCAATTAAAGTACCCTTTCTTATGCGTTAAATCTTATATTTATGTATAACAATACATTGCTTCATAACAATGTAATTTTTATTATTCGAATATAGAAATTTATATTATTCGAGTAGACATAGGTATAATGGCTCTCACGTTTCTATGACGATATTCATAATAGACTAACTGTCCCGCCCAGCTTCGCCCGGGGGAAAAAGTTAAACTTCCTGAAACACGATCACAGCGCCACCTATCGGGTCCAATTGTGATGTAAGCTATCCTATCTTTTAAGTTGGACCATACTCCACACTGTATGCAAATTTGATTGAAATCGGTTAGTTAGTTTAGGAGTCCATCGCGGACAAACAACGTGACACGTAATTTACATATATTAAGATGTAACGAACTTTTTTGTCCACGGTGTATTTTGTTACCAACGTAACAAATCTATCGAGTTTGTCGCTGTATCTCAACTTATACAATACGTCTTTGAAGTAGATTCCCAACGTAGGAAAGCATGCTTCATCACAATATTTTCGCTTCGCCGTAAAGCCATGGCATATAATATGGTGAGACCATCACCGGTTCTAAAGCACGACTATACATACGTACTTGAATTTCTGTTCTCCTCCGTAAAGCTCATGGTTTGATTAAACGCCGGAGATCCATAGTGGCAGATTTGCCTGCAATAAAAGGATTACAAGTTTGAATCCAGACTATACGAATAAGTTTATCCAAACATTTATATTTTATTAGCAACTGCAGTTTTTCTTTAGAATAAAAAATTTCTCATATGTTAATGCATGTAACATACTGATTGTGTAATTCTTCATTTGGATCTAGTATACAAACATTCGCATTTATCATTTTATGACGATACGATACGACTATGATAAATTTTCTCCGAAACACTCAATATTGCGGACATCGTAAATTTTCTTTGTAACGCAGTGACTTCTTTATGGACATCGATATCGCACAGGAAGTGGCGCTATCGGGGTTTTTATCAAATTTTATTGGCATGTTATGATTACGGTCATTTCATTCATATCCCTTGCCTTACATCGTTCTTATAGTAAGTAATTAGTGATCGAACGAGATGGGAGTTTGTGCCAGTAAGTATTTTATTGTGTTGTGAAAAACATCGGCTCTTGCTAACCTAATTCTTTACCGTAGGCCATCGCAGAAAGGTTTAGTTTTGTTTGACTCCATAACCTTATTTTTAACGCCTTATCAGGGTATTCTATATTTTTACTTTTCAAAGTATTATTCGAAGTCGGTGAGCATGTGTGAACGGACTGATAACTGAAGCGAAAAAGGTATTGTCAAAAGAGAACTATATCTGCCCACCCCCTGTGAGACTCGGCGTGATAATATGTACGAGTATTATTTATATGTATTATACCACATTTGCTAACGACTTGACCGCGTTTGAATTTGTATTTTTAATTCAATGCGAGAGGGTATCTACTATATTTTACCGGGGACAAATAAATAGATAGAGGTAGATAGAAAAATATTTCATCATCAATCGCTTCAGACAACTATACAAACAGTATAATATAATAGCCTAGCCGTGACCACGACTTCGTTCACATGGATTCATCTCTGGGCTTAAAAATGTAAACCAATTTTTTTTCAAATTACCCTGCATAACTCGCGACAAAATCAGTTTACCTGTTAGTAGTAACCCGAAACAAACAGACAGAGAGACAATATATGTAAATTTGTTTTTTATAACTACCGTGTATACTTTCATAATATGCATTTAGAAAAATACTGCTGAGAGACCCTACCGCGTTATACAATAGCCAGCGCCTGCACCCTGACTGTTCGCAAGCCGGCTTCCTTCTTTTCCCTATGGTAACCGTAATGTTTTAATTAACCGTTCGATATCAGAAGTATTTGCTTTAAACGCTTTCGCGAACTAAAAAGGGCAATTTGTGAATATTATTTATGTAATTAGTCGTGGTAATCGCACGCGATCTCGCAACTCCAACGAGTTTTTTACCATTTCCGTTCACATTCCGTTTACAGAGAGAAGAATTCCAATTATAGTTATATTATATGCTTAATATTACTAATGGTAACACTAAATATGGTATTTATTAGTGGTAATGAAAAGTACCTTAACATTCATACAATCTTCCTGTTGGCTTTCGTACCTCGATATATTCCTACTAGATATTATATAGTAGATGCTAGATATTTCGTAGCTTAGTACATAGCTACACGAGCTTATTATGTACCTACATAACAACGTGTTGCCAACTTCAAACCATTCCTGCCGCACGTCAAATGTAAAATAATGCCATTGATTCATACCACTGAATACTTTTAACTTGTATTTATTTCTTGTTAAAATATGGCATTGTAGTTGTATTTATTTAGTTCGAATCCCGAATGTACCAATGAGTTTTTCTTAGCTTAAATACAGTGATTAGTCACACCACGAGCTGAACGGTGAAGGAAAACATCGAGAGGAAACCTGCATACGTCTGAGAAGAAATTCAAAGGCGTATGTATAGTCGTGCTTGAGTAACGGCGATGGACTCGCCATCTGTCACGTTGGCACCTAATATACCTCTGGCGGAAAGTGGGTGTGTCGGTATTACCTATACACCTATGCCTACCCCTTCGGGGACCCTTGTGGGAAGGCATGAGGATATATAATTATTATAATTATTAAAAAATATATATATATATATTTCGTTGTGGGTCCCAAGTAAGGTCCTTGTCAAGTATCATTACAATCCATTCAGCCGTCTAGTCGAGTCAATGTTATAAACAATAACACTTTCGCATTCATCATATTAGTAGGGATACTTTGTAACTGGTGACAACCAGTGAGAACCGGTTTATCATATATGAAAATAGCTTACCAATTATGCGTTTTTCTCTTGAACCGATCGTAATAACTGATCAATTAGGGACATAACACCATAATCAGAGCATGATTGAGTTAATGACATTAACTTATTAAATTACAATTGATTGCGAGAACTGAGGTCGAAATTATCTTTGTAATCGTTGACAACTATTATAGAGACAAAACAGGGTACAGATCTATGGAAATTGGACTTTGTCTCAACGGATCAGGATTCAGTTTCAAATAGTTAATCGGTGGGAAGACGAAATAAAGGGTCTTATTTTCTCTTTAATAAGTGTCAGTAATGATCTCTTTAATTGAGGATAAAATTATTGCGACCGTGTTTTTTGCATAGTGTTACTTTATATTGCGATATTATTTTCATAGAAGTAGCATTCTGCTTTTATACTTTTTTAATTGTCCTTAAATTTCTTTACCCTTAGAGCAAAACAAATTCAAAGGTAACCTGATAGAATATATCCTTACGCAATCTGACAAGGAATCCGATGGCGTAGGCAGAGGTGTAGGTATAGTACACACACAATAATTTTTCAGGAGTTATAATGACAGACTGCCATCTGTCATTATAACTCACTTGACTTAGAAGACTTGGAAGACTTGCCAGTCTATCGCCGTTTCTCAAGCACGCAAGCTACTATATCTCAAATGTATGCTGATTTCTCTCGATTTCTTTCTTCACTTTTCTTCTCCTAGTGTGACTAATCACCCTGCTTAAGATCAGAAAATTTCATTAGTACAGTCGGGATTGGAACTTGCAAAACAAAATCTCCGATAACCGCTTGAAAAAGTGTCGCCCAAGTAAAAAGTAACCAGTCCTTCTCATTGCAGAGTACTACCAAGAGCAGTACCAGCAGAAGTACTCCATGGGGGTCTCAGAGGCTCCCAAGGACGACTCGCCACGTACCACCCCCGAGCTGACGCGGGCCGACCAGTCCCCCCCGGACCGCCCCCCGCCAGGCTCGGCAGACAGCGACGATGCTGACGAGTACCCCCCAAAGCGCAAGCAGAGGAGATACAGAACCACCTTCACCAGCTTCCAGCTCGAAGAGTTGGAGAAAGCCTTCTCAAGGACGCATTATCCTGATGTGTTCACTAGGTGAGTGATAAGGCTTTATGAAAATAATACTTGGAGCTGTAAGTTGCGGGTTCGATTCCCGCCGGGTGTGGATAGTTGTGTGACACATTAACTATAACACTAACACATCTTTGGCTTTGTTTTAAGTATATTTTTAATTCTGATACAGGATGCTGGCGTATTCGTAGATTCTCTGCCATCTCTAATAAATTTTTTGAGAGTATTTATTAGTTATTTTTCTTTATTATAGTTATATTTTCATTCTCTTTTTGTATTTTATCTCTAGGTGTAAGTTTAAATATAATAAATAATCCTACTTATAAAATCAATTTTATAAGTAGGATAGTTCATTATTATAAATGTATATGTGTTTACATACATATACTTTCACTATATATATACATCTTAAAAACATTATATCGTTGCCCAGTCCCCATAGTACAGGCCTTGGTTAGTTTGTGTCTAGTTTAATTTGTGTGAACGTACAGAAGTAATAATAATATATCCTCACGTCTTCCCACAAGGGTCCCCGATGGGGTAGGCAGTAAATTAGGTTGCTTAAGGCGTCTATTCGACTTGAATCCAGATGAAGACACAAACAAAAGTAAGGACGCTTGCTTAGGCGCCTATTTGTATAAAAAGTATAAATATCATATTAATCACTCACAGAAGCCCTTATCGCGTTGATATGATAAGCAATTATTGATATAATTAGATTAATCAATTTAAATTAATTAATTAAATCTTAACTACCGTACGCGCTAGAACATAACATTACGAATGATAATGGCAGTTATCATATTACACCGAGACGATTAACACTGATAACGATCAGTATTAATCTTTTTGGCGATACAATACAAACAGTATTTCTATACAATTAGGGCCCACTAAATAAACCTACAACTTTAGTTCGACTCCCGACTGTAGGTAGGTACCAATTAGTTTTTTCTGAACCTATGTTATTATGTTGGACACAATAGGGAACGTTAAGAGTACTCGAAACCAGCGAACATGTATGAAAAGACTGATGAATACGGACGAAGCGGAGGAGGTATGGTAGTTTAGAGAGAACAGACGCTCTACTCTCTCTGTCTACCACGTGGGTGACTCAGCGTCTGAATATATGATGATATGTATGTATGCATACGTAGTAATATATATGGACGAAGCGAATGAGGTATGTTAATCCAGAGAGAACCGGCGTTCAACTCTCTCTGCCTGACAGTGTAAACATAACTCTTGTTGGTGTAAGTTGTTGATTATCCTATAGGTTCATTACCCTATAGGATAATCATAATGTTACAGCAACATTGCCATAAACGTGTGAAAAGTTTCTGAGAATGTTGGTTCATTTTTCATGCAAAAACCACTGCACGGAATTTGATGAAACTTGTCGGATAGATCGGATACAGCAGGATTAACAAATAAGATATGTTTTATCGCAAAAATACTACCAAAAAATTAAATTTTATAGCGTTTAATAAAATAAGAGAAACCCACAGATGGTTAAATCACACAACACACTTTGGGGTTCGTTCTATAAATAAACGTAAGGCAACGATAAGATACCATTTGCTGTACCAAATAGCATTCTAATCGCGCTGCATTATAGTTGGAACAAAAGGAAGAGTCGCAATGAACAATGGCTGTAACTTTTGCACTCCTCTTTATCGGGAACTGTCCACCGCTTGACAAATTGCGCGCTATTTATAAATAACTTTCAAGTTTACAATATTACAGCAAAAATAACGACTCTATCCCGTGAGCAACTCGGCTTGATGATATGTATGTATGTATTCTTAACTTAACCTCTGTATTCTTAACTGATTTTCACAAAATGCTGAACTATGAATTTCATAACATATGTAGTTTATCGCACGCCGCAAATGATCGACGACTCTTCAACGAGCTTGATTTAGATTAAATAGAATATAGCCTAGAAACTGCTAGATAATCCTATTAATATTAATAATCCAAATGTGTGTGGGTATACCTATCCACTCATATCTATTTTCTCTGCAACTTAGTTCAGTGTATGGTGAGCGTTGATGGCCTTTTTTCACACGAGGCACAGCAACTAGCGAGGTCTCCTGAACATCAATATATTCGTAGATACTCATACACTCGCTGGATTTGCGTACTCTTATAGCACAGACGAGAAAACGATAAAAAATCTCTCGTCGCGCATATGTACGCATTAGCAAACGTGTGACGTGTGTGAAAATTAATCATTAAATTATATTTATTGTTTCAGAGAGGAACTCGCCATGAAGATAGGCCTTACTGAAGCTAGAATACAGGTAAACAATATTTTCTATCCATATGCAGATTCAAGCTTAATTACAGGACAAACATAGTGAGATATAATATCGCAAAGCTGACCATAAGGGTTATATTAAGAAATAATACAATATGAACCAACTACCTGGATCAAATCGATCGAACGCTCAAGGACGGGAGCGTCAAGAGTACTCGAAACCGACGAGCATGTATGAAGAGACTGATGAATGTGGACGAAGCGAGAGAGGTATGTAAGTCTATAGAGACCTGGAGCTCTTTACTCTCTGCCTACCCCGTTAGGGCGTGATAATATGTATGTATGTGTGTACAATATGATTTTATGCCTTCTTAGGCGTAAACAGTATATGTTTAAGTAAACCACCAACACAACAGTCATTTTGGCCCAAATCAAACCCGTAACACAGCACAGTTCCTGACATCGTACAAGCCGGTCCTATATTACCACACCTTCAAGTAACAGTAGCACGAACAATTAATAGTTTTCAATATCATAGCTTATTCTAGTGGCTTGTTACATATTCTGTCCGTAATACTAATAGCCGAGGTAGTAGGCCCCTCTAATGTGTGGCCCGCGGCTAGAAACTGTAGATGAAATACCACTAACTAACAACACTTAGCGTTCACTAAGTGCGTTTGCTAGAGGGAGGCCATTAAACAAAATATACAGGAGAAAAATTGTTACGGAAACATTCTAGTAACTTCAAGTAGAAAAGTTGTAACGAGTTGCTAGTAATAATATCCTGAACCTATAATAAAGGCAGGGTTTGTATTTAATGCCTAGAATGATGTCAACGACAGAAATACGTAATAAAGACATATCATCATACGGTACAATTCCTTAACAGGTAGTCAAAGGTGTAACACACATTTCTTTTTCTTTGATATTTAGATGTCGACGTGACAAATGGCGAGTCCATCGCCTTTTCTCAGGCACGAAACATGCGTTTAAATTTCTTTCCAAACTCTTTACTGTCCCTTTAACTTGTTGTTCTATTACTTAAAGCACATTAATCAATGTATATAAGCTCAGAAAGAACTCATTGGTTCAGTCGGCATTCGAATTTGAAATCTTTGAGTTGCAGGCGACTATGCGAAATACTCAGCCACCACAGATGTTAAAGTAAATAGATATTGTATATATATTTTTTTTCATTTTTCCAACCAGTTTCGTCGTATCTGTTGAAATTTAAACATTCTAAAGGCTTTAGTTGTGCCTCCTCAAATACATACGCAATATATGGGTGTGAAGAGATATTTGCAGGGTCGGCATGCAGAGGTAAACCACTTCCCATCAGACGGGCCGCATGTTTACCACCTTAGTGTTATAAAAAACATATTTAAACCACATTAGTATGACGTCAACGTAACCACAATATAGAACAAACAACGTATAAACTGCGTTATTCTGTTATCCATACCAAGTGTTAATTAATTTATTTACATTTAGTGTGAGGAATTAATCAAGTAAAATAATTCTTAAGTAGTAATAAGTTGCGGTGGCAGTGGCGTGAGTAGTCACCCTCAAACTCGCAGATTAAACCCTAACACACGCCCTGCTATCACTATATAGTTATTTCACGGCATGCACTAGAGGACTGCACACTCCATATCTAGGCAAAACGTACCAGAGTTCCTTTCGTTAGTACTTGGCTAAAGGAATAATAAAAACAATTGGTATCATGAAATTCTGAATTCTACTCAAAAGTTGCCTGCGACGCAATGGTCGCAAGTTCGAATCCCGAGTACCAATAAGTTTTTTCTGTACTTAAGTACAGTGATTAGTCACACCACGAGCTGAACGGTGAAGGAAAACATCGAAAGGAAACCTGCATACGTCTGAGAAGAAATTCAAAGGCGTATGTATAGTCGTGCTTGAGTGATGGACTCGCCATCTGTCACGTTGGCACCTAATATACCTCTGGCGGAAAGTGGGTGTGTGGGTATTACCTATACACCTCTGCCTACCCCTTCGGGGACCCTTGTGGGAAGGCGTGAGGATATATTATTCTATTATATATATTATATATATATAGCTAAAACAAATCATCATAGTGTTTTTATTGAATAACAAAAATACACGATAAATATTGTTTTATACAAGCTGTATTCTCATTTGAACTATAAAAAATCTGAGCCAGAAGAATCAGCTCTTCCAATAGAATTTATTTGCTAAATCTCGATACTTTACAAATATACCTTCAATCACTGTACAAATTGTAAGGGCACAAAAGGATGTCTCATAGTCTCAATGCTATAACGCTTTTAGCCTTTTTAATACTATAGGGCATAATATTATACCATATTTCAAACCCTTGTTTATTAAATGAGGTGATTAGCAATTTTCCTGCATTACTACCAAGCGATTCCATCATGTTGAGGCCTTAAAATGGCGCTTAATAACGAACGAAAGAATGTTAAAAATATACCAAAACTACTGGTAACCAATGGACATGTATCTTTACATAGTATCTGTTCGCTTAAAATAATCTTTTAAACTAGTCGGATTTTAATGCAGTTTTCAGCAATATAGTGTTTGAGGAGAAAGTTTTATATGTGTACCCGTGCAAAGGCGGGGCAGGTCGCTAGATGATAAATGTGAATGAAGCAAGATCTGTTAGGTGAGACTTCAGTCAAGAAAACTAGCTCTCTACTGTCTCTTTGCCTACCCCTTGGGTGTTTCAGCGTGATGATAAGTCCCTAATGAAATAGGCTATTATTAGTTGTAAACATAGTCGCCTCTAAATGATGTGCGGCTCCAAATTACAGCCTGAACGATTAAGGTTTACGTCGAGAAGAACTTCAACGTCATAATATCTCTCGCGTTCGCCCCTAAATGGGCACGCTGATGATGACACAATTAGGGTTGTTCCAGGAAATAAACAAGAATTTAAAATGGTGTTACCTACATACGTATAAGTCTAATTAAGATTGGTTATTCCCAAAGTTTTGATACCATTACTCATGTTTAGTTGAAAAACAAGTGGTTTTCCTCGCATCCACGTAGGTAGTAATTACAGTGGACCAAATTCCACCATTTTGTAAGTGAGCTTTTATTATTTTATGGGCAATAATAAATTGTTATTACATGTTAGTATATTCATTTCATTACTTCGTTGAGTAATGAATTGAACCTATAAATATAAATATCGTCATACGAAGTGTGGTAGGCAGGTAGAATAGAGCGCTACAGCTTTCTAGACGTGAAAACCTCTTTTTGAGAATCTTTTTTTTTGGACAGATATCGGTATTACTATTTAAGACGCACGAGAAGAAAAAAAATTAAGCTCTCAGTCATACATGGCGTTTGCAAAACTTTTCTTAATATTCCTATATGCTCTCGGCTTCGAATTTCACTAAAATTCACTGCAAGCATCTCATATTATGCAGAACTTATCAGCTTTACATCATATGCAATAAAACGTATAATATGAACGTTATTTTGTGAATATTCCAATTTCTTTTCATGCTATCAAGTCCACATACCATTCCCGTGACAAACAGCATTTTAGCGCTGTCGCTCAATGGCTGCCAGCTACCGACCGACTTGGTCATTACCTTAATGCGCAACTCTGTTAAGCTATTATGCCCGGCACCTGGGATGCCGTCGGTACCTTTTTGTGCCGACCCTGCCAGCATTCCGTAAGCATGTTTGCCTCCAATTACAACATTTATAAATTCGCCAGTCCGCACCGTATGAAGTCATATCTATAATCCATTGTAAGCTTAATAGAATTCTCCACCTCTTTCGAAAGTGAGTTTAAAGCTTAACTGGCTAAGGTTGAGATTGTATTAATTTCGTCTTTGTACACAGTTTCGTGGTTGCCGCATCCGCCAAAACCACACCGACATTTACAGAAACGCGTTTAATTTTTTACTTCAAGGCATTTATCATAAGTGAATTAATTCAAATTGCCATAAAAATTGCCGTTTACATAATGGTCGTACAGTTTCTCTGTGCTGTTTTTTGAACATAAATAACATGTCCATTAATATTTCATGCCTTCTTATTGATTGGTAATGTATGGCCTTTGTAAATGTTTTATTAAGAAATCTACACTAGTAACAGAATAGTTGTACAAGTGTCCACATTTTTGTACAGATATTCTCACTTAAATAATATGGAAAGTATAATTTGATAAAAAATTGTCCGTATCTATTAAAAGTTAATTCTTCCCTTAATCCACGTCGGGGTAATTTTAAAATAAATTGTCAAGATAATAATACAGCATACAACAGACATCTTCAACCGTTAATACATAAACAAAAGTTACCTTTAAGACACTTTCACGATTAAAGAAGCAATAATAACCCCTTATTAGTCATCATTATCATAGCATCATCGTTGTAAAACATCGTAGAATTTGGTAGTAACCAGCATCTATGTCTAGCGACGCAAAAATAACATGCATGCTAGTTGGACTCAAGTCACTGAAATATGTGTCATAGTTTAAATTCCAAGCCCAGCCAATCGAACAGTTTGCTATAGATATTGCCATCCACGAAGACGCGCCCCACTATTCCTCCTGATAGTTTATAGTATAACCTTTATAGCACCTTATGTGCAACCTTTCACTAATGTATTACTTGCACTAGAGTATTATCGGTACACACTGATTACCTATGAGTGCACACGCACACTACAATTAATAGGCTCGGGTCATACTCCCCGCATCCCGTGACCCTCTCGACTAGAAATTGGTGGGACGCGTCCTTGTGGATGGCACTATCTATATAATAATATTTATTTTTCGTCAAAAATATATATTATTTAATATTATCTAGAGAGAACTGGCGCTCTATACTCTCTGCCTACCCCGTTAGGCTAGACTTGGCGTGATGATATATATGTATGTATGTATCTATGACCCGCTACTGTGCATCTCTACACATTCTTCTTCTTATTATGTAATTGCATTCACAGGTTTTAAATGCCCACGCGAACTTGTCACCTCTCAGACACGACTTGAAACCTCATATCACACGTACATATGCAGGCTTTCTCAAAATGTTTTCCTTAACTGTAAATCTGCAACTGTAGTACTTCAGTTGAAGAAATTGGAAAACTTAAACGGATTGCAATCATAAATTTGCAGGCACATACTGAATAGCACCGCAACTCTATAATTTAAAACATTAATTTTTCTTAATAGAGACATATGATTCTGACCAGGGAATTTATAGGTCTGCCGCACCTAGCATAAATATAGAGAATAATTACCAATCGACACGTTATACGCGTTCAATGATACTCAACGGTAATAAAGAATGCATTCTTAGCTGACATAGTTTTTTGTCATAGTTGACATACTCGTAAAACATCTGGTATAAAGCAACAGAGTGGCAACGCGCAAGTGATACTTCGGTAATGTAATCGTAAATAAAGCGGTAACCGTTTTCCATCGGGGTGGGCTGTATGCTTGTTTGCAACTCTTCTTGTCTAAAAAAAACAATTTCTTTATATTGTTTCGTTGTAGTGACATGAAAATAACATATGTTTTAGCAATGTCAATAAGCATTGTTCTTTTGACAGGTCTGGTTCCAAAACCGCCGTGCAAAGTGGAGAAAACAGGAGAAAGTGGGACCTCAAGGTCATCCCTACAACCCGTACTTGGGTGCGGGCGGTGGCGCCCCTCCTTCATCCGTGGTGGCTTCTATGCCCAATCCCTTCACACAACTGGGGTTCGGATTCAGGAAGCCATTTGATACGAACGCTCTTGCAAGTTTTCGGTAAGTTTTTTTATTTTTACAAATTGACCTAGTCCCAATTAAAGCATAGCTTGTGTTATGGTAACAAGACAACGATATAATTACTTATATAGATAGGTATACATAAATACATAGGACATCCAAGACTAAGGTAGGTACAAATGCTCGTGTTCATCACACAAATATCTGCCCTCAGCGGGATTCGACCCTGTGACCTCTGGTTTTGCAGTCATGAGCTCTAACCACTAGACCAGACGGCCGTCGAAGTTTCTCGTGCATTTAAAAAATAAATGATTTTGTCTAAATACCGTATTGAAAATCTACATCCAGATGCCAACTGCGATTTATGTTCTGGACTTCAAGGGAGGGTATGAGTCTGAGAGGGTATGGAAGGGTATGAGTCTTAACTAGTATTATCAAACATATCTAGAAGGTGCCCTCTTTTGACAAGTGTTATATTGGTATCACTGTACCAGACCTTTACAATTCAGAAAGGATTCAAAAATAGCTTAAAGTAATGCCATTGAGCTAGTGTGATATATACGTAGATCTACGTATGCAATTCACCATACATTCATAAGAGTCGAGACATAGAGAGTCCAAAATTATGCAAATAATATACATATAAACGCCTCATTCCCGAAGGGGTGGGCAGAGACCACTTCTTTCCACTTGCTACGATCCTAACATACTTGTTTCGCTCTGTTCACTTTTTTTATTCCCTTCATACATGCTCTTCGGTTTAGGGTACTCTTGACCTGACCTTTTTTAAGACGTTAATATAATATACTAATAATATATCGACCAAAATATAATAATTATATATCCTCACGCCGTCCCACAAGGGTCTCCGAAGGGGTAAGCAGAGGTGTATAGGTAGTACCCACACACCCACTTATAATTATAATATTATTTACATATATCGCCCGAGAGACAATACAAAAACAAATTAAGACCGTTAAGGGCTCTATAAATATTTCAATGTATTCTTTATTCACAGATACGCAGGTGGACCAGTTCTTGGCGCACAGTACCTCGGTGCCCCTCTACCCCGGCCCCCACTCTTCAGCGCACCTCTTTACACATCCAGTCCACCCTTTCACTCCCTTTTAGCGGGTCTAGCTGCTCCTCCGCGACAATCTCCAGACCCACCCCCAGTTTCACCGCCAATATCACCAGGCAGTGAGTCTCCCCCACAACCTGCTGCGCCCGAAGTGGAGAGAAGAAGTTCCAGCATTGCTGCTTTGAGAATGGCCGCAAGAGAACATGAATTAAGACTAGAAATACTGAGACAACGGCATCACACAGACCTGATTAGTTGAGCTTAGACAGCCTGTTGTGTTCACCACAACTGAATTTAATCATCAGAATATCCGAATTTGAAAGCGACACGTGATCTCTCTGCGTTGGAATATCAGTAAAATTCTCAGTCGATCTTGTATGTGGAATAGAGTTAAGTACTGTGCTATTTTGGAATTTCATACCTTAAAGACGGCTAATTCTTATGACAACTTTATTGATAATCATTTAAATCATTATTTGGTAAAGAAAAAAAGAAGGATTAAAAAAGACACTGTAACTAAAACATGTCTCCCATAAAGCAATAACTTTATTTATAAGAGATTCCACATAATGTTTAGTCATACTTGGCCTTCTATTGAAGCTCAAGTTGCTAATCTGAAATCCACCCTTAAAGTGCCTTTAAACGTCGAATCGAAGAAGAAGCGAATACTTCAACCTCTCTACTGCACAAAAATACATAATTTTTAGGGTGCTCAGGTCCGTCCAATTATGTTAATTATTGTTATTTATTATATGTAGGTAGATATAGGTTTTTAATAAGTTTTTTAAGTGATAGTTACTTATAACGTATTCTGAAGAAATGCTATCTATAAATTTGGAATCGGTGTGCGTGTGGACTTAAAATATAATGATATTAAAAGTGAAGACTTAAAATTTTGGAATATATATTTAGAAACACATCCTCGTCGCATATATCATAAACTTGCAATATTAAACCTTATTTTAAATTATACAGTCGGTAATTAGGGAATAAGAACCAAACTGACCGTGCAAGAATTTATAGTAATCAATTATGGACTTAGTTCAATTGGTGTAAGGTCTGATATCGCTTGTGAATTCTGATTGTTACTTAGACCTTAATGAATCACTTAGTATATAAAACGTATTTATTGTTGGTGCGTTCCAGTACTTTATAAATAATAATAGAATTAAGCGGTGTACGATAGAGACAATAAAACTGCTAAACTATTAAGGGTTCAAGGTACTTAAAAATATACCTTCTCGAATTGTATCCAAGCAAGGCGCTATAAACAATCTTTCGGCATCAATAGACGCATTATAAAAGTTCCATAGATGCAAGATCCTTTGAATATTATATTAAATTGCACCAAAGACAATAGTAAAATTATATTACCTATGTGTCCACCACCCAGTGTATATGCTTTTATTTGATCTTATGTCAGAAACATCTTAAATTATATTAAATGAAGTATTACATATTTTCGTTTTATTTCGGCCTTTAAACATTATGTAGTAAGTACTTATATTCAATCTTCAAATAATTAAAATATATCTTCACGACTTCCTAAAAGGGTCCCCGAAAGGTTAGGCAGAGATATATTTTAGGTGTAACGTGACAGATGGCGAGTCCATCGCAGTTACTCAAGAACGATGTCCCCGGATTCCACCATCCTGGTTCCACCACAGAAGTGCACTGTTTCGAATAAAAAAATAATTTTGAAAATCGATCCACAATTGACGGAGAAATTTTTTAGTTTTTGAGTTCAACCACTACAAATTTACAAGCAATTCTTTTCTCTTCAGTCTAAAAGAACATAAACTAACATAATTAATTCCAACCACCCATTAAATCAAGAAGGAGCAACCGACAACTTTCGACAATCGTTTTCAATTCATCATCCTCAATAGCTTGTCAAAAGTATTCTCAAGTTAACCAGCTAACCGTTGGCCACTTCGTCATCAATCAAGAGGAAACAATACTGAACACACTGATTAATTATATAATCCGATGTAATTAAAATACAATTCAATAATATATACAATTGTAATACGATTCGTGGGAAGGTGCGTAGGCGCAACGAACCCCAAGGTGGGTTTCGGAACGGCTATTAATTTTAAATTCAATTAACCCATTCAACTTTCTTTATGATTCTGAGGCAGTAAGTCACGGCTTTGGGTAATCAAGGTTTGTTTATTACCTGTAGTGCTGACTGGATGCAGCCTGTTGACAAGTACAACTTATATACGACGACCTAGTGTATCTATCTATATCTGGTCTGGTGGTTAGAGCTCCTGACTGCGAAACTTGAGGTCGCGGGTTCGAATCCCGCTGAGGGCAGATATTTGTGTGAAGAACACGAATATTTGTACCTTAGTCTTGGATTTCCTATGTATTTAAGTATATATCTATCTATATAAGTAAATATATCGTTGTCTAGTTACCATAAGACACAAGCTTTGCTTACTTTGGGACTAGGTCAATTTGTGTGGAATTGTCCCAGGTATTTATTTATTTATACCTCTAAGCCAAGTAAGTAAGCAGAGGAGCCCAAAACCTTATTTTTCCTAAAATACATTTAGGTGCCAACTTGACAGATGGCAAGTCCACTACCGTTTCTCAAGCCTCAAGGTAGACCTATAATTTCTTCCTAAATACCTCAACGTTTTCCTTCCCCGTTAAGCTCGTAATGCACGTACTGTACTATTTCACTGTACTATTTATGTTCAGTAGTGACATCGGCTTTTTAATTAGGTGTCAAAGTGACAGTCAGTAATTTTATCAAAAAGATAATAATATAATACTTGCCTTAAAATGACAAGCAAAGTGGGTGTTATTACACCCGTGCCTACCCCGTCGGCCAGACAATCAGCGCGACAGCCAAATGTCTAATTAAAGTACTTAAATGAAACTCACGCAACTGCATTTCGCAAGCCCTTTGATTAAAAGCGTCGGTCTCTATTTGATATTAATTAGAAATGTTAAACAGCAATCAGTGCTAAGTGTGTATGGTTACCGCAACAACATACTATTGTCGGCGAAACGTATCACATGGCGAAACTAATGACTTAATCACTGCTCGGCCTTATAACAAAGAAAAATCGCCAAGTCCGCGTCGCGTGATTCGTTTAGGGTTCTCCAGTAATAACATATCCTAACGCATAGCAAAGATTATCCTAATAATCCATTTAAATGCATAATCGAATAATTTATAACCAATTTTATTAATTGGTTAACTTTGATTCCATTTTCAAAAAGAAGCACTAAATCACAAGGTTGATTTAATTTGAAGAAGCAAAGATATCCATACTTATTTGGCACAAATACCTACCTATGCACCTCTGCCTACCCGTGAGGGGGTGCGTGAGGATAATTTACACCGGATTTAGAGGAGTAACTTAATATTTCCTACATCCTTCGGGCAAGAATTTAAATACATATTTAAATTATTCTCAAATTACGAATATTCCATTGACCACTGAACCCTACACAGCAATTATTTAATTGTAAGTAGTAATTAAATGCGATGTGCCGTCATCGTCATCCAACGACAAAGTACCCAGATCCGAGGTCGAGGTAATTCTTGTTGACTATGCCTGTTCAAATAATAAGGTATGATTATAGGGGGCGGTCGGTTTGTACCTACCTACCACCCATAGTAGAGAGCAGTCGTCGAACGAAATACTTCAGAGCACTTATTAAATTTATAGAAAACGGGGTTATAATTTGTTATCCTATTGATATTATACATTTATGCAAGATATTGCGAGGTTGTTGTGTTTGTTCTTTTCTGCAAAAACAGAACGGAATTAAATGAAATTCGGAAAATAGAGATAAATTAACTAAATGAAAATGAAATCAAATGCTTAGCAGGTGAAGCCGGGCACAGCTAGTAAAGTCAACGCGTCTTTAAGCTTTCCAACAAGTATCTTCAAAGAGTTACGCAATGCTTTTTGCGAATATCTCAGGCGGCAAGTGGATGGGCTACCTATACACCTCTGCCTACCCCTTCGGGGACGCTTGTGAGAAAGCGTGAGGATATATTTAAGTGGCAACGTTCCAGATGGTAAGGCCGTCGCCGTTTCGTCAAGCGCGACTAGACCTACACATACGTCCTAGAATTTCTACCACCATAAATACGTCATATATCGTTGAGTTTATAATTAAAATTTCAATATTAAAATTAGCCCTTAAATCAGATAGTTATTAATGAAAAATAAATACCAGCTTGGTTAATTTAATTGTAATCGAATTTTTATCCTCCCGAACTCATCTACCGCGACCCGCCTCCCAACAGCCGCTTATTAGTGGTACCTAAAGCATAACATGTAGCGGAAGCGACTAAAACCTTGACATAAAAAAGGAAGAAGGAAGGAAGGAAGACAGGAGCAGTGCCTCCACCTTACAAAAGATCGCTGTCAAATGGTACTTCCTGCGGTAAGTAATAAGGTTCCCAAACAGCACACGGAAGAGCTGAGCTGCCGGTAAAAAGAGGCCACGACCGATCCTGTTAGCACAGTTGCTCTATGCAACATAAGGTCGACAAAACTGGATTAAACATTAAAATTAATTAAAATAGGTTCGAAAGAAATTCTTTGGCAGAATAATATGTTGCCATTACAAAATAATAATTATTATGATGTATGCCTCATATGTATACGTTATTAAAACACGCTAAATTAAACCAATATTGTAATACATAGAATTTTACTGGTATTGCAAAAAAACACAAAACGAAATTAATATGAACCAAAGACTAAGTTTCCGTTCACTTTACAAAGCGACTAGAAATGCTTTAAGTTCAGCTTTAAGCTTATGACTTGGGCCGCATCAAGCTTATGGGGCAGGGTGGATCTTCGCCAAATCTAATTATGATTCCAGACAAAAACACGGGCGAAATCATTAGTTTTGTATGTTTTATTAAGCTCGAGTGGAATGACGTCGTGTGAAAAGGGCAGGCAGCTTTAGTGACAGGCTATACTTTGGATCCCTGAAATAGTTATTTATTTAAGAGTTAAGCCATTCTACTTATAGATCATTTCCAACTAATGGCTTGCATCGCATCGAAACGGATACTACGGCTCGTTACAAATAATACCATCGGCGAAGACGCGCCCCACCAATTTCTATTTGAAGGGGTCGCGGGATGTGGGCATTATGACCCGAATGTACTCATTATAGTCTGCGTATGCACTCTTCACATGTAATCAGTGTGAACCGATAATAATCAAACGTTAGTGGAAGGTTGCACACTATAAACTATAGGGAAGAATAGTGGGGCGCGGCTTTGTGGATGGCGCTATCTATATATACCGTCGCTTGCGACCATGTCCGTTTCTGCCAAATAGTTTTATTCCTAAGTGGCCTTTGGACTCGCCCTGCATTTTAGGAGAAATTAAAATACCAACATATATATAACGGTGACAGAGTCTGTCATTTAGCCTCCTAAATATATCTTCGGCGAAATTTGAGTATTATACACATATTCAGGTGTATATATATATAATATAATAAAAATAATAATATATCCTCACGCCTTCCCACAAGGGTCCCCGAAGGGGTAGGCAGAGGTGTATAGGTAATACCCACACACCCACTTTCCGCCAGAGGTATATTAGGTGCCAACGTGACAGATGGCGAGTCCAATATATCAATTTCTGCATACCCCTTTGGGGCCCGTTGTGGGAAGCTTTCATGCCTGCTCATGAAACGTAAAAGTTCATACGTAATAATAACAAGTCATACATAAAAGTTATTACAGATCATTGTACGAAGACCAGAAGCAAGAAACCCTATACACAGGCAAGATCTCCGTAAAGGCCTCAAAACTAATTAAACAAACACGATACCGGCCTGGCTCGTTAGTGCCGCCACGCCCACCGCTAATCAATTCTCATAATTAATCGATACGCCCTATCGATACAAAACAACCGAATATCGATTTCTTATAACGGCATCGATAAATATCGGTATTGCTCGTAAATACACGGTCAGTTACCATCAAATAAAGGTATTCTATTATTAAAGCGTGCTATAAAATTAAACTATTACATTGTTGCGAGCGTTACGATGGTTCGAAACGAATTGTTAACAAAACTATGGGTGATTTTGGACAGTAAAATTAATTCGCAATAATAGATTTAACATGCTTTGTTAAAAGATTTTTATTGGCGTTTATAATCGATATAATTATTGAATGGTTGGTTAAAATGAATTTGGAGATGCAATGAAGACTCGTTTATTGAAAGTCGGTAGTTTAATGAAATATAATTGATCTAAGTTTCAATAGTCGCGTCGTTAGTAAGGTTTCCAGAACTTCTTGAAGAATAACGGTGCTGGTGGCAGAGGGAGCCGTTGACCCTACCGGCTTCTGGAAAAGTAACTCCACCCAACTAAAGATTGCTTGACTAGCTCTGCCCGCGACTTCGTCCGCGTGGAATGTAACAAAAAAAAATATTAATCAGTTTCTAAAATAAAAGTAATCAAAATAAATTAGTCAAAATCGGCCCAGCCGTTGGCAAAGTAACTTATACTACTTACGGTACGATACTTTAGGCTACTTTTATTGTAGAAACTTAAATTCCAGGCGGGCCAACTCGCGGGCACAGCTAGTTGTAAATAAATGCGGTACATAACACAAGTTTTCGATAAAGAGTTATACTGCGTTACGCATATCATTTGGTATTAGACAGTAAATAGTCGATAAATACGACTGCGCCGTATCTGATGAGGCACCATCAATCACAGCTTCATCCAATAAGGATTGTGAAGCGCCACGGTGATTTATCAGTGTAGTCTCACACGTAATAGCAGTGGGTATCACGACTAAGAGATTCCAATCGCTCTTCCGTATTTTGATTTAATGATATCTAGATAATGTGCTAGATTATATATAGCTATAGAATCCACCTTTGAGCTACGGATTTTGTTATTCTTATCTTAGTAACCTGTAGGATCAGATCACAAGCTTTAGGGTGAAGGACAACATGGTTGATGGTACCTGGATAAGTTTCAGAAGAAATTCAAAGACGTACATATAGTTGTGCTTGACGAACGGCGAAGGTTTAACCAAAGTATAACATAAAATAATACGTAAAATAGTATAAATATAAACGCGATTTTTTTTTTTATGTCACTAAGGTAACAAGCGTGCATTATGGACGCAGGCAATACCAAGGGCATCGCTCCAGCCAGCGTTACAGATTGTCCGTCTGTTACGTTTTCACGTTATAACTAATTAGTAAAAGCCGTGGTGGCCGAGGGGTATGAGTAGTTGCCTGCAATACAAAGATTGCTAATTCGAATATCGACTGTACCAATGAGTTTTTCTGAACCTGAGTACCCACTGTGATTAGTCACACCTCAACCTTAACGGTGAAGGATACTTCAAGCACAAGAAATTTAAAGACTTATGTATAGTCGTTCTTGAGTAACGGCGATGAGATCGCCATCTGTCACGTTGGCACCTAAAATATATTTCTGGCGGAAAGTGGATACCTACTACATATACACCAATACACCTCTGCCTACCCCTTTGGGACCCTTGTGGGAAAGGCGTGAGGATATATTATATTATTATACTGCTATAGCAAACTTCATTCAATTCGCTAGGCCATATTCTCACAAACTTCAGCATTTATAATGTTAGGTAGGCTAAAACCCTTTTAAACATTAAGCATTAACGCCGCGTAGTAACTAGTCTATTCATAAATGAGCAAAATCAGACCCTTTATTGCCTACTTCTTTTATTAACAACCGAATCGTAAATATGTCTACATTCCCATACGTAAACCACTTCAAATAATAATCAGTAAACGTTTATCCAAACATTAATACGTTGATTCGTAAATTAAATATAACAAATTGATAACCATTTTTCATATTGAAGAGGCAACGCCGAAGGGCATACTATCGCCGTCCATTCTCGACAAAAAACACAGACACATATAGACAAACAGTTACAAATGAGCCGGCTCCAAATTGAATGGCTCATTCTTGTTTTAATAATGCAATATTTTTATTGTTATATCCAATTATGGAGTTCTACATAATTTTGAATTCCTTACGTTCGGGGGTATCTCTCGGACTAATTAATGATTTCTACATTACTGGAAACCTTATTCACCGCGTAGGAACACAACACAAAAAAAATTTTATTTGGCTACGTACTTCTATAAGGTGGAGGACCTGCCCCAGTCAGGCAGCTCATATGAAATTCCCTTGCAAAATAACAGTTGGGGAGGTAGCTCCTACACTTGGTAAAAAACCACAGCCACTGTTCCTTGTAGTGTTATTTTTTTAATGAATATAGTTTGGAAAACTCGATAAGGAATAAGATACCAGAGGGGGCTGGCATCTTGGGGACAATCAAACCTTAGGCTACTAACACAGTAGGTACTCCACCCGACATAATGCTTGCAACGGGCGCTTACTATGGGTGGTTTAGTTGGGGACAGCCCGGTTCTTGCAATCATATATAGGCGGTGGTAAACGCTCACCATTATGAAGATCATGCTTGCAAAAAAATATACTGTTGCTACCTCTTGTATTGCTAGCGCCGAAAGTCTTCGGCTTCGCCGCCATTTTAGTACAAAAACAGGTCGCCCACAGTTCCTCGGTACACGAAAAGAGGAGAAAGACGGAGGTATCAGAACATTCTCGACAAACTTGAAGAGCAAGAAACCCGTTATTTCATAACGAACATCAATGTAGCCTTAATAATAAATTTAACTGCCAATTTTACAGCTCTAGGCGTACTTAATGCTAATTTACATGTGCATGGCATTTTACAATAAAACTTGAGTAATTACCACAATATAAGGGTCTCGCTTTACACTGTGTTATGACGATACAATACTAATTGTGTTTTAAGGTTTCAGGAGACAACACTTTAATGTTATCTTATCCTAGTTGTGCCCAGCGGCTTGACCTGCGTTAATTGTCGTGCCGTGGTGGCCGAGTGGTTCGAGCAGTTGCCTGCGACGCAAAGGTCGCAAGTTCGAATCCCGACTGTACCAATGAATTTTTCTGAACTTAAGTACAGTGATTAGTCACACCACGAGCTGAACGGTGAAGGAAAACATCGAGAGGAAACCTGCATACGTCTGAGAAGAAATTCAAAGGCGTATGTATAGTCGTGCTTGAGTAACGGCGATGGACTCGCCATCTGTCACGTTGGCACCTAATATACCTCGGCGGAAAGTGGGTGTGTGGGTATTTATTACATATCCACCTCTGCTTACCCCTTCGAGGACCCTTGTGGGAAGGTGTGAGGATGTTGTCATTTCATTTGTCAGATAGGTATAGTTTTTAAACTATCTTTATATATATATAATTCTATTGTACGTGTGTAAGTCACTGTACTCCACCTAAACGGCTGGACCGATTTGAATGCAATTTTCTGTGTGCCTTCAGGTGGTTACGAGAATCATTTAGATTAAAAATTGGACCCGATAGATGGCGCCACCATCGTATTTTTTTCACCCAAGCGAAGCTGAGTGGGACAACTAGTAAGACCATACATTAATCCTACCGTGGCGAGCGAGTGGTTCGAGAAGTTGCCTGCAACACAAAGATTGCAAGTTCGACAACCGATTGTACTAATGAGTTTTACTGAAATTAAGTATCTACAGTAATTAGTCACACCACGAGCTTTGCGTCGAAGGACAACATCGAGAGGAAACCTGCATACGTTACAGAACACATTCAAATTGATTTATTTTATTATTATTTATTTATTTATACATAATTAGTACGGCAAAAAAAAAACAATTACACTAATGAGTAATTATAAGAACCTCATTCATACACTCTTCTCACAATACTCCATACATGCCGCCATGATAGCCTTCCATCCGTCCGCAAACAGGTCACAGTCAGGGTTGGACTCCAAGAGGGCATAAGACATGTACGTAGTCGTGCTTGAATAACGGCGATGGATTCGCAAATCTGTCACGTTGGCAATTTAAAAAATACTATTTGTTTCGCTCCCGTCAAAAAGACCCGTTTCCGAGGTAAAAAAAGTGGTAGAAAAAAACAATTCCCAACAACTGTTCTTCAACACTATGTCGTCGGCAAATTGCTTCAACCTTACAAATAGAAAAGCTATTACCAAGAGGCAAAAACTCTGTTAGCGATACATGTTATTATTTAGATATCATTCTGCCTACCCCTTCGGGGACCCTTGTGGGAAGGCGTGAGGATATATTATTATTATTATGCAGTACTCTTGATGAAGTCGTCCAACTCGTTACTATGACACTAGACGGCGGTCATAATACTACGTTATCCCTATACCTTTAAACGAGCAATTCTTGTATATATCTATATATATAATCTGAATCTGGGAAACGGCTCCAACGATTTTCATGAAATTTGGTAAGGGGGAGATTTTGGGGGCGATAAATCGATCTAGCTAGGTTACATTTAAAAACAAAGTCGTTTTATCCGTGTTTTTAGGCATTGAAAATCTCCAACAATTTCATAAGTATATGAATTTCCCCACTGCTTTACCGACTCAGCAACAATAAAGCGTTGCTAAGCAACAAACTTTAAGCCAATGAGTGTTTGGTTGTCATATGTATGTCATTCGTACGAAAAAATATAAATCTGAAAAATACCGAGCTAAGCTCGGTCATCCAGGTACTTATAATTATGTACAAGAGAAAGAGCCGTGGTGGCTGAGTGGTCCTGAACTTAAGTACAGTGATAAGTCACACCAAGAGCTTTGCGGTGAAGAAAATCATCGAGAGGAAACCTGCATACGTTTGAAAAGAAATTCAATGGCGTATTATTGTCGTGCTTGAGTAACAGCAAGGAGGGTTTTAAACTAGTTTTTACCTATAAACCTCAGCCAACCCCTTCGGGGATCCTCGTGGGAAGCAAATGGAGGAAATTGCATTAAAGCGCTGACCAAAGCCCAGGTCTTATGTTTAAAATGAAGGGCAGAGGTGGTTTAAATCTGCAAAGTCAATTGCAGACTCAAATCTTGCATCTTTTTAACTTGAATACAATTATTTTCACATCACTCTAGTTACATAGTGACTTGACTGTCATTGTCACGTTGCCAGTGTGAATACGTCTCCGGCGAACATGGATTTTCATTACGCATTACGAATGTGCAGAGATATCCTTCTTCTCTTTACTGTAGTCAGCACAGACAGAAACCATTCCCCACCTTTTATTGACATTAACCTAGTGAGCTATCGAATATTTTAAAAGCACTGCTCCTTCCAACAACTTCCATAATAATGCTTAGAGCCGACAAATGAAAACTCTTACCTCATTTTATACTCAAACTGACATTTTACGATCAATTCTGTCAGAAACATGAAGATCTAACTAATATTTTACTACGCGTCGCCGCATGGAACTAATCGCATTTACATAGTCCCATATGGTGTGTGACGAGCCGGGCCCATTAGAGCTCATGAAACGGTCACAAAAATTCAATTATCGAATATATTGTCTGTTGGTTCGAGTTTGAAAATTAAAAAAGAAAGGTAATCAACTCTGGTAC
Source organism: Drepana arcuata (assembly GCA_016069955.1). Taxonomy (NCBI): domain Eukaryota; kingdom Metazoa; phylum Arthropoda; class Insecta; order Lepidoptera; family Drepanidae; genus Drepana; species Drepana arcuata. The sequence goes on from JACCPG010000223.1 coordinate 109,226, forward strand.
TTAATAATATAGTATAACAAGTAAAAAATACATAGAAACAGGCAAACGAGCTTGATTAGGGCCGATGTCACGCCGATAAGGGTCGTAAAGCCGAAAATTGAAAAGGTTACTTCATTAAAAATGCTATATTTTACCATTTTTAAGCAGGCAGGTGAACCCTATGGTGGGCCGTAGGGTAGCTATGAATTCGAAGGCATTCCGGACTGGACGCAATTTTTCAGTTCAGCTATAGTTTAATGACTCATTTGATTTGGAAGAAAATATAACAGTTTTTAGGCGATTAAAATGTTTATCTAACAAGTGTGATTAACGTTTCCAATATTAGGGGAACAATATTTTTTCGATGAATTACATTACAAGTAGTTTAAAAATAGTGCAAGTAAATAATAAATAGTGTAAAAAAAAGAGCAAGCAAGCTTATAATCATCAAAATAATATATTAGATTACATCATTGTTTGAAATTTGATTAAAAATTTTTGCAGTAAGCCATCCATTTCACCAACAAGGACTATCCGGCACGCCTTCCTTTTATCATAGCCATCCTACTTGCGATCCCGGAGTATTCATTCGAAGCTGCGCGCCCCGCAGGGCTATCTAATGAAATAAACTGAAAATCAACACGCGCCTGCGCACACCCTTTGTTCTGCCGCCGCTGCTCACGATATAATTAACGCAAGGATTTATTATAAATTAGACAGTCCCGAAATTGCGTATCACATTTATGGTCAAGCTATTGTATTTTTTAACGTTGAACTGCCTAAGGGCGCTGAAATTTAATTTATATAAATACAAATACTGTTATGAGTAATAATTACAAAATTAAGAGTCTAGATCAAATCTGCCATTAAGAGATTCAAAAAGCACGCGTTTTGAATCAGGCTGTGGAAAGTACTAAGGAATGGTTCTAAGACTCTATTCTCACTGATTTACCTCGTAAGTATAATTAAGATAATAATTAGATAGACTAATGAGCCTGCAGCGCAAGGATTCCAGTTCGAGCCCCGTATGTAGTAATTATTTTTTTCTGAACAAGTGCAAGCACATTACACCGTGAGCTTTACGAAACCTGAAATGTTTGGTAAGAAATTCATGCTTGAAGCAAAACAGCTTTATAGTCGTCAATAAATGGCTATTATTCGCACATTGCATTCCTATTTTTTTTATATTCTATCAAAACAAATCTCGACACACGAGTACATATTATGTGTACCTACCTATGCACTCACATTTCCTCACGCCAACGCATCGAATAACAAAGCAAAGATTTTTCAAAACCTTATTCTATTCGATACAGTGAGTTAATAATCGTAATATATCACTCTGTTGGCGGTCAATCAGCTACTTTGGATCCTATTCACCGCTCAGCTGATTGAATTAAGCTTATTCATCATACAAATCGGGGTCTGACCTCTGTTGCATTCTTATTCTGGCAACAATATAAAATAACTATTACTTAAGGTGGATATTTGAATTTCATTGAGAGACTATGAATAACTTATTTCTGGACCTATACATACTATGGAATGTTAGCCCTTTCTTATAAAACATACTCTCATTTCTCGTTATAATTTCTTGAAATGTACGGTTAGGTGACACTTTGACTTCACAAAATTACTGATATGCCAACTATCTTGTAATGTAAGTTTAGCCACATATCACTATATTACCGCATAGAGTAGGCAGTGAAAGTATTTCGTTTCACCCTCAATTATATTGTAATTCATCCATCCATCCAAACCAGCAAGTTTTCATTGATTTGATCTAGGTAGTCGGTACGTGGTGTTCCTATGGCCCTTCCTAACACGTTTACATTTATATAACTGGCTTATAATAATAATAATAAAAATATTATAACTGGCTTGTCAACATTTGCTTAGCTTTATGAGCCTGAAATCCCAAACCATCTCACACAAGTAATACGTTCCGCTGATTAATCAAACCATGAATACAAAGAAGCCGACTCCTCATCTAACAATAATCGATATTGCGAACTATTCGATAAAATCTTGAATAGGCCCACAAAGCGGCGTGTAACAGTAGGGGTGCGCGTACGCAGCGTGAGGTCTGTCGCTCCACATCTGAAGATATGAAAGAAATCGATTACGATTCGCAGGTGCAAATCGCTAATAAAAACTGACGCAGGCGATTTTTTGTGATTTTTTTACCCAATTTGATGATGTTATTAAGTAGTAATAGATGGCACGATTATTATTTCGATTTTAATAAATAAATCGGTAATCAGTTTATATCGACAATTTCCTGTTGGTATTAAACATCGTGACAGCGAAACTAATAAAAAATGCTGATTAATAAAACTAGTAATGGGCCATGTTTGGAATGTTTTTAGGTTAGATTTTTTCATTAAATGCTATGTAAAAAAAAATACATTTCACGATTCCATACAAATCGAACGAATCCCAAAGTAAATAAAATTCGTAAGTGGTAATTAGGCAACGATATTCATATTTATACAGAAGATATTCAAGTCTAAGATATTAACTTACTTCATCCTGCTGGGAGCAGGAATCAAACTCGCGACTTAAAACTTGGTAGCAAGGAATTCAGATCACTAGACTAGACAAAACAAACATTACCGCTCCGCTTGACTCCATAGCTATCGTCAAACTTGGCAATGTCATTTCATTTCTCATTTCATAACCATTAAGATTGTTTTCAAATCTTATCTAACGCACGGCGGCAATACAAATCCATTTCATGTATGCTAATGAGAGGCGTCAAACACGAATTGTATAATATATCGACATTGTATGATTTATTGTAACAAATTATCTTTTTTACCGCGCACAGTAATAGTAAATATAGTGTCTGGGTGCCTGGTGTTTGCGTTAATAATACTCGTGTAGATATTGAATCAATTTTGTTTTATTTCATCGTGTTATTTAATGTCTTAGCGGGTATACGTTAGAAGTAACGCAGTATAATGAGTTGATTTAATGATATCAACTTGTATTAAAAGCCGTGGTGGCCGAGTGGTTCGAGTAATTGCCTGCAAATCAAAGATCGCAAGTTGAATCCCGACTGTACCAATTTAGGGTTTTTGTGTGTATACGTGTTAAATTGATTGATGTATTTTTTATGGTTGCCATGTGGCTGAAATAAAACTATTATTATTATATTATTACCAATGAGGTTTTCTAAACTTAAGTACAGTGATTAGTCACACCACGAGCTTAACGGTGAAGGAAAACATCGAGAGGAAACCTGCATACGTCTGAGAGGAAATTCAAATGCGTATTTATATTATAGTCATGCTTGAGTAACGGCGATGGACTGTCCATCTCTCACGTTGGCACCTAAAATATATCTCAGACGGAAAGTGGGTGTGTGGGTACTTATATAATACACCTCTGTTTACCCCTTTGGGGACCCTTATGGGAAGGCGTGAGGATATATTTATGTTTTGATGTCTGCTGAATGTGGACGAAACGAATGAAGTATGTAAATCTAGAGAAAATTTACGCTCTACTCTCTATACTTACGACAGGGACTGGGACGGCGTGATGATATGTATGCATGTATATCTGGACAACGGTTTAGCACTATACAATTCCTTAGGAATTTCCTTCCGTAAACACTCACGCTGTGGAATCAACAAGGGAGAGCAGTATGGAGATCTTAATAAAGGGTGTGACGAGAGTCAAGATTGGAATTGCCAGGATCCAAAGAGAGCGGTAGCTGATTATATTACTGTAAACTTTTTATGTGACATTGTCGCAACAAACCGCGATTGCACTGCCGTTTATTTAAAGGAAACACATTATTTCTTCATTTAAGAACCCATCTTAAAACTAGTGATTTAAGAAAAGCAAATTGATACAGACCACCGGGGTTTTAATCTGCTTGAATTACCAACTGAATACTAAAACCTCTCGGCCACCAAGACTCAACAAATAAACAATGGTAATAAATATTCATCACTAGCTGTCCCACCCAGCTTTGCCCGGGTGAAGAAGTATAATTTCCTGAAACGCGATCGCCACGCCACCTATCGAGTTCAATTGTGAATCTAAACCATTCTCGAATCCACCTGAAGACACACAGAAAATTTCATTAAAATCGTCTTCGATTCTATAAAGGACATAGGACAGACAAAAAACATTTTTATAGACATATATGGATTTTGTTATATTTTATTTTTCCTTCAATCACGAACACACAACACACTCAGTCCTTCACGTATAACGCGATAAGTGGTGATTGGCGATCGTTCGAAACGTGAGTGGCACTCGCCAGTCGCAACACCAATTTGTAAGTGATTTCTACCAGCCCCGGAGCGTCGTCTAACGTAATGAGTGCTGGAAAATAGTAGACAATTAGTGCTGGGCGGTACTAACTGACATTAATGCACCGGTGAACGATGGCACGCCCGGGGCATCCGTAATTTCCCTCAAGCCATTTATATTGACCCCTTACTGTAGTCACAGTCGAGGCTCTAGGCTCAGCGCACCCTTCAAGGAGTAGAGAGATACGCACCTTAAGCTAAGTCCATTCGAGTTACATTTTTTTCAGTATTAAACTGCAAAAGAAATGCTGATTTGATTCTCACTTGATTGTCTGCAACATACTGAAATTCTCGTGTTGCTTAAACATGATATTATAAATAGGAAAGATTTGACGGTTTGTAAGTTTCTAATGGATAAACTCCTTAACCGATTTTAAGCGTCCTTGCACCAATAGAAAACTACGTTATTCTTGAGTAACGAATTATTATAAAATGCCCCACATAACTGACAGCAAATCAAATTTAACACTATTAACATTATATTGTAACACTACCGCAGGGCACTGGTACTAAATATGTTTGTATTTTTGGTGCTTTGAGGATGTGCGCATGATACGGATATCCTGGGGCAGGTGGGTCTGTGCGTGGTAGATAGGTCCGAGTGGATGTGACGTCATTGATTAAGGCGCTATTGCGCGTATGCTCAAAGTTATTGTACTACTAAGATGGTAAACAATAAAAATACATTTAAATTTGTCCCATTTCTGTAAATCTTACTCACTGCAAAAATATAACACACACATTGAACATGCCCTGTTCAGGAATGTTAAAATGCCGAACGAGTAATTCCATTGTACCCCACATAATCTTAAAAGTACTAGCGCTCTTAAAACCTATGGCTTTAATAATAAATTCTTTATAGATAGTATCATCATCATATCATCACGGATAAACGAAAAAATAAAAACGAACTACTAGGGTAGTAAGAAATTGGTAGCAGTGAAGTCAGGCACCAATATTGTGCTGGGGGCCAACTGAAAATCAGTGCTGTGTTTAACACAGCGTTCACCGAGTTGGTTCCATACACACCCTACTAAGGTGCTTAACATAACATAGTTATGAATTGATTGATGTTGTTTATCCTTCTGGTAACCTAAGTTGTGTTTGTCTGTAGGTATGTGTGTTAAATAAATATTCTGTTCAATTCCCATCCGCAAAGGCAAAATTGGAGGGATCTTACAACAGTGGCCGTCCGATCCGTCTGTGCCCTATTCATTTGCGTTGTTAAAATGATTGACGTATTCAATTAGTGAGGTGACCGGTGGACCTCCCAACTCGGTTCTTGGCTATTAACTGGACCAACATACGCTGAGCTGCAGAAAGCTATTAGATGGCTGCTGTTTCGTCGGCGTTAGGTCCAATTGGGAGGGGTGAAGTAGCTCTTGATAATACCGCTAGATTTGATAGGTAGGGTTATCGTATTGTCTTCAGGTTTGAGTGTTGTTTTCTACAATTAGTATACGGAGCGCTTTAATAGGTCTTTCAACGATCATTGCTGATGGATGAGCGATGTTTTGACAATGATGTATAGGTATTTATGCTAATTTGCTGAAGAAATATAGCAGTTTGGAGAAAGTGGTGTCAAGACAAATATCATTAGTGCGAAATACTTTGTTATAACCCAAGGCGATAAATTTGTTTTTAAATAAACACTGTGCGTTGTTTTATTTTTAATGAATGTATTTTAGATTTCCACAACCGTACCGTACCGTACCGTAAGATTTCTGTATGTATTAAATGTTTAATTTAAAAAATGTCCTATGTATTTATGTGTACAGATATCTATCTATATAAGTTAATATATCCTTGTCTAGTTACCATAACACAAGCTTTGCTTAATTTGGGACAAGGTCAATTTGTGTGCAATTATCCCAGCTATTTATTTATTTATTCATAATGAGTTATTTGTAAATATAATATTGGGTGTGTGTACTGCCTATCCTCATGCCTTTCCACAAGGGTCCCCGAAGGGATAGGCAGAGGTGTATAGGTAATACCCACACACCCACTTTCCGCCAGAGGTATATTAGGTGCCAACTTAACAGATGGCGAGTCCATCGCCGTTACTCAAGCACGACTATTCATACGCCTTTGAATTTCTTCTCAGACGTATGCAGGTTTCCTCTCGATGTTTTCTTTCACCGTAAAGCTCAAATTAAAAAAATTAATAAATTAACACCAAGAGTATCAGATGCCGAGCCGTGGTGGCCGAGTGGTTCGAGCAGTTGCCTGCGACGCAAAGGTCGCTAATTCGATCCCGACTGTACCAATGAGGTTTTTCTGAACTTAAGTACAGTGATTAGTCACACCACGAGCTTTACGGTGAAGGAAAGCATCGAGAGGAAACCTTCATACGTCTGAGAAGAAATTCAAAGGCGTATGTATAGTCGTGCTTGAGTAACGGCGATGGACTCGCCATCTGTCAAGTTGGCACCTAATATACCTCTGGCGGAAAGTGGGTGTGTGGGTATTACTATATAATATTATAATATGTCAGAGGAAGTATGAAAATAGCTTGAATGCAGTCGAGATGCGATCTCTTCGAAAAATGTGCGGCGTAACGATATTAGATCGAATCCGCAATGAAGAGATTCGCAAATCAACTGGCGTGAATGAGGGCGTGATTGTAAAGATGAAGAAAGGCATGTTACGTTGGTTTGGACACATAGAAAGGATGAGTGAAGAAAGATTGACGAAACAGATATACAAAGCAAAAGTGTGTGCAAGAAGAGGCAGAGGAAGGCCACGTTCCAACTACCTGGATCAAATAGATCGGACTCTGAAGGACGGGAACGTTAAGAGTACTCGAAACCGACGAGCATGTATGAAGAGACTGATGAATGTGGACGAAGCGAAAGAGGTATGTAAGTCTAGAGAGAACTGGCGCTCTATACTCTCTGCCTACCCCGTTAGGGACTTGGCGTGATGATATGTATGTATGTATGTATTATATAGGTTCAGATGCGCGTTCCAGACCCTACAGCAATACGTGTACACACTACTTGAACCGGCTGTATTATCAGAGTAAAACCATTCCCGTACCTATACTTTATTTTCAATCCTGTACAATTGATATAAAGTACATTGCAGAATGACCGAGATATAGCCGTGGCGTCTCAAATCAAACCTATTGCATAGATACATCTGTATCACAATTAGAAGACGGCTCCCCATTCACTTAGGTTTTTCTATTTGATTTGCCTTCTCAAAGGCATCACGGGGCGACTAATCTTAAAGGCCAACCAATACTTCAGATATAATGAAGTCGTATCTACGAGCAAACGGTCACCACAATTTCAGCTACTTTTTATTTCGTATATCAATTATGAATTATAATAGCAAAGGGCTACTTGCCGACGGCAAGCAAAGAGTATACACAGGGCAGAATGGATCATACACAACCGTATTAGTCGAAAGGCTTTAAGTATTTAATAAGTTGCAATATTAATACTTCGTTGGACGCCAATGAGATTTATTCTGGATCAACACACCTAAATATATATCCGGCCGTGGCCAGACAGTATAGCGCCATTCGCCTTCATCCTCTTTTTTTATTGTTTATGATAGCGTGAGTTCCTAGGAAGTTGCTACTTAATGCAAGGAAGAGAAATGCCTGCAACCAGGTACGTCATAAGTGCGAAGCAAACAGCGTAGAGCACCCCCTGTAAGCTATGGAGCTAGGTGATATTTCTTATATAAAATTTGAAGATTGATTTCACTCTTCAAATTTTGAACGGGAGTTCATTACGGCTTGTTCGCCTTGAGCCTCACAGGTGATGACGATTCTGGCAGATTCATCAGTTTCTCCTGAAACCGTAGAATATTTACGCTCTGAAATGCGCGGGACCTGTAGCATTTTCTACTCTTGATGTTCTTCCTCAAGCGTTTATCTACGAAGTGTCGGCTACTCTATGGTATATGATTCTAAGAGTGAGCCATCTCCGGTGGTGCGCGGGCGCAGGTACACAGCGGGGGCAGATTGCGCGCGCATGACGCAGCGGCGAAGTTTCGAATAGAGTTAATGCGATGCTCGTGCTGCCAATCGAATCGATTTGATTATATTTACTTTATTGTGACGGGAAAAGTGACAAAAAATAACGTTATGAAAATCGTGCATTGCGTTTTATAGTGTAATAATATGATTGCAGATGAGGTATGATAGCTTATCAATGGTTTGCGTGGTGACAATGAAAGGTTGTATAGATAATTCTTTCTCTTTCACGGAAAAGAGCCGCTTAGCGGGAATAGCATTTGGTATATGTATTGTTCTAGAATCAAAATCCAAATAAAAAAACTACAAATGAAATCCAATATTACGCGGGGCCCTAATACTAGTCTATACATAGTACCTGTAGCTATCGAGAAATAACCAGATCAGACCAAATTAACTAATGTTATTAAAATATAAACACTGACACAAACAATAATTTAATCCTCGGGAAAATAGTCTTTCTGATAAAATATTCGTTCTACGATTCTTAACTACCCACCAAATTATCGTAATAAAAATCAGGTAAGGGACACAGGAACACTTATTGAACGTCACATACTAAATAAAAAACAGTGGCAACTGCAGTTTTTATCATGTTATACTTGAATCTTTGAGTTGTACGTAATTAAAACATATAATTATAAACTCACTTCACGCCTTCCCAGACGCGTTCCAGAGGGGGTAGGCAGAGGGTGTAATAATACCCTCATGTATGTGTCAACGTGACAGCGAACCCTTTTCAGTATTTCAAGCACATTATAGACGTCTAGGAATTACGTCATAAACAGTTTTCCTCACGATGTTTTCCTTCACTGTAATATATTTACCGAAATCAGCCGACATGTCATATGTTCACAAACGCTAATGATATCGACCTCTAACTAGTCATATAAACTATCTTTCATATTGGCAGCGCGGCGTCTTTTAATGAAATGTTGATTAAAGTGAAGAGACGCCTCCGCAGCTATATTAATAGGCTTATGATTGCGTCTTATATTTAAAGTTATCACAACACAACCGGACAGGTTCGACCAGATGAGAGTCGTTCCAAGTGCAAGGGCAAAGAATAAACATGTAAGGAGGTAATAGAGGAGATACTTGTGTCGAGTTGATCACGACGAAGTTGGTTATTGTGGCTAGCAGATTGTCACTGGCTGTTTTAGAAGAACAAGTAAAATGTCGATCTTCTTTTGTTATGTAAAAAAATATTTTTTTACAATGTACACAAATAACGAAACAATGTGTTTTTATTCCTAAAATCAAACCTGCTATACAGCTACATGAGCGACGACTCTGTACTCTTCTACTCTCTTCTCTACTTCTCTGTACTCAACATAACAAAAGACCACTTTAAACTTATGTTCTTCTAAACCAGCCGATGATATTCTATGGCTAGCACTGTGACCAACCTCGTGAATACACGTAATAGCTATTCCTTAATCTATGGTTTGAAGCTTCATACATAATACATCTATGGCTACCAATATTATCACATCATACAGTGTTTCACGGGGTAGGCAGAAGAAGTTGAGCGCCAGTTCTATCTAGGCTGACTTACATACCTCGCTACGACTAATAATAATATATATATTTTTAATATCAAAATATTATAAAAAGTTTGTTTGCACACGCTAAAATTTCAGAATGATTTCAAAAATGATTTCGTTTTTGCAATAGATATTTGCCAGTTTATTGAAGAAGGAATCGCGAGAAGCGAGGCAGCGAACCAGTATTAGTATTTTCATGGCTACTGTATGGGTAAAAGAACAATAATAGATGCCAGGTTATCATCAGTGCTGTGCTTGCAGCATGAGGGACTGGGTCTCTCTACTGACAGAATTATAACTATAATTGTGTAGTTAGCCTACGCATACTCCGTCGCATTTTAAAGTCAACGTTAATTTCAATGCAATTAAATAAATGACTGCCCTTTCTTAGCCGATACTTAATCTATAATGAAACTTGCCCCCAGTTTAATGGACTGATTGAATGCAATAGCAAATTGCAGGCTGTATGTGCCGCTCACGGGCTGTTGAGGCAATTCAACTGACATTTAAATAATTCCACACAACGGGACCACTGAGTAAATGCGATTTACTTAACATTACCCATATTAAGCCGAAGCCTGGAGGACATACTGCCTACAAAACACCTGTGAAGCAAAATTTGTAAATAATTTTTCAGATGATTGGACGAAATACTGACATTTCTCCAAATGCGTGGAATAAAAATGTACGAAAGCTAATACGTTTAATATGCTGGGTCCGCCATTTCTCCATAGGCGAAAGTTAACTTTATAAGATAAGAGACCGCTGAAGTCACCTAAGCGTCAGCAACAAAATGATCTCGGCCATAATAACAGTGGTGCATGTTATGAAAGGCAATTACGGCGGTAGCACAACAAAATCCGGTAGTTAATTGTCCTAAATTGTATAATGACGGTGCGGCAGTTCGCGACGCGTAATTACCCGACATGGCCCGAGGCGGCCAGCACCCTTTGCACCCTAGTACGCTCGTGTGAGACACGAGACGCGGCGCTGGTTTTCTCGTAAAGATATCGAGGCCCTCGTTCATCTTGTAACGAGCCAATATAATTTTCTATAAGGTTTTGTCTGAAAGAAGGAAAACTTTTGAGAATTCATTCAAATATGTCAGGTATGATGATATGATGACTTTACATCAGAAACAGAACCTGCATCTTTCACATAGGAACCTTAATATATCTCAAAAAGGTATTATAAGTATTTTCCTACCGTTTCGGAGAAGAAGGCATTGAGATATAAAAATATTTCATTCGTTCATTTCAATCATAGATATCTTTTTATTTTGCCCAATTTTGAACAGTTCTGCAAAATGTTATGCGTAAAATTAGATATCTCGTCACTTTGTTCATTTCACCCTGGGCAGTCATTTTCGTAACAGAAGTTTCATTAAGTTTTTGCCAAATTCGTCGAACCAAACGTGAGAGGTCAAAACGCTGCAGGCCCAGTACGTGAATATTTAAGAAATGGCAAGAACCAACCTTATCTAGTCCGTGCAAATTGAAATCCAAAAGTGCCAAACTAAGCCACCGAAACTACCAATATAAATATACCTTTAAATTATTGTGATTCGTCACAAAGAACTGACAATATTTTTTTGTGTAAATACACATTTTAAGATCAGGCATTTGGTTTTGGAACTGTTTTGCTAAATAATAACTTAAAAGATGGTATTTCCACGCCCAATAGCAATGCTTATTCTCATGGAAAAGATTCCGATGATTTTAAGTAAAGGCTTTACTTATAAAGACTTGTATAGTAATGACTTTTTATTTAAAAAGTTGAAATAAACATTAAAGTAACTACCACAACCATTTACCATAGACACTGTTACAAATAAAGCGGCCATAACCGGTGCGCTTAATCGCTCGCCAATTGCCCGAGGCTCCCAGCTGACATACGACGTGCGAACTTGCCAATTACCGAACTCACGTTGATTACAGACCAGCGGTGATAGTCCCAGGCTGTTCATGCTACGATGAATATGCCTCCTTTTACGGAAGGTTACTGGCTATAAATCGTTAAATTGATTGATACGATGTTAGTATACAGATCTGTTATTTGTTAGCAATCCTTATTAAATAATTTATTTGTTATATGGTAGTAGCGAACGAAAATTTACCACAAAATTTTCTGTATAATCAAATAACGTACGTCTAGAAGAAGAAGTTATGGAAGATACAATTTCAAACTAAGAGTATTTTTCGTTGAGTTTTGCTGTGGCCTACATTGCTGTGGTATACATCATCTGGCCACATCAAGAAGGTATAAATGAGCTCATACCAACTGAAAACCCAATGACCAACTCAATCTCCTGGCGGGATGGTAAGTAATTCACTAAATAAAATAAACACTAGCATCGTGTTCACAGCGCAGTAATTTTTTTTAAGCCAGTTCTTTTCAATGCCACCTCTGGCTGCACGATGCAACCAAGAAGTATTTGTACCCATATTGATCTCCTAGAAAATGATGTTACAAACATTGGTATAAAAAACGACGTGCACACAAGTATTCTGCCTGGATACTAACCCGACCAACCCGAATCGTGCTTCTTTTTCGACGTTTTATAAGTGCCCATCTGGGCCTATGTGAAATAAAAAGAATTTGATTTGATACGTAATTCAAAATATGAAAAAATCTGTACTAAATAAATAGCGCTTCCAACAATTTTAGTGAATGAACTGTATGCAGTATTCACAATGAGCGCAGTGTCAAATGTACAATGTCGTGACGCACCCTGCTGGCTGTCGATAAACGACTACGACAAATAACCCAAGCGTGTCGTGTCATGAATGGTCGCCTTTATTAAAATTCAGTCGTAAATGTCGTAATTGCGGCAGAGACAATTTCGATCTTATTATATTTAATTCAACTCATTACCCCATTATTAAAATAATTAAACGATTGCGATCTTTTTCAATTGTAGGTAATTTAATTGTGATCAGCATTTTTTTTCCTTTTTAAATATACATATAATAAGACATTGAGGACTTTTTGCAGACAAAAGCGTTAACAATTAAGTCATACCAATCGTGTTGTTTCCACGGGCTTTTGCATAGCTAAAGGCTACCTTCCAACTTTGTGAATTAATGATTATCATCACGCCGTGTCCCTAACGGGGTAGGCAGAGAGTATAGAGCCCCAGTTCCCTCTAGACTTACATAACTCTTTCGCTTCGTCCACGTTCATCATCAGTCTCTTCATACATGCACTCTTGACGTTCCCGTCCTTGAGCGTCCGATCGATTTGATCCAAATTGAACTTTATTGATATATATCGAACTCTAAAACTTCTATTTCATATAATACGTCGATGATACACTATAATAAAAAGCCGCACATTGACAAATAAAGCGACCCATTCCCCCTTATCTGTTGCATGAATATATCATTCCAATAATCGAGAATAACTCGACGGTAATAACATTCATTACAAGGATAGCAAACGAATCGCCATACGTTGAAAAAGTGGTAACCAACATAGTAGCTAAATTGGTTGGAAGGGTGACCATTACCCCATAAAGCGTTATTGCTACCACTTCCATTATCCTTCATAAGAAAGAACCTTATAAAGAATGGCGTGAGTTATCAACTCTTGCTCAGTTTACGACCACTTAACCACGCGGTTGTGCGCGCTCAATGCCAGTAAGAATTGAATAAAAAAAAATTGCTTGTTCCATCTTACCACTATGTTCGTATTGGGTTGACTACTTTCTTATCTATCACTTTATCATCACGCAGAGTCCCTCACGTGGCAGGCAGAGGGATAAGAACTTTCTCTTCCCTTGCAATACACGTTCGCATAATTATTTCGCATTCGAATAATTATTCACTGTTGACAGGTAGAATTAGATTGCCTGCTCGAGGAACTTGCCCACCTCGACGCGATCAAATGAGTTTAAGCTGATCATTGAGGCTATCTACGAAGATTCTTCGTCGAAGAAAAATAGTTAGCATTTGACGACGCAAGCCCGCGGCAAGGTCACAAAGGGAGTTTGGTAAACGCTCGTCAATTATCTTTACAGCATCTGGTTCGTAATTTAATTAAAAAATTCACAGAAAACGACCGGCCAGGCGCAATCTACCAAATTGTGCACGTCGGCGGCGGCACCCTAATTCGCTTAAATAATATTTTTCTCTCCTTTATCGCATATATTGGAATTAGCCCGACCATATTAATGACTATAATATGCCAACCTTTGATTGAATTCGGCCAAACCAATACTTAAACCTTATCAAACTGTTATCGATGCATGGCAGTGGTGTGGGACAATTGCGGCCATTTTGCACTAACTACTGTCCTACCTCTTTGGTGTTTTGTACAAAAGAGCTGGGCACTACCTCGGGGCAACCTTCAACGTGTCCTATATATTATAATTTTACCTTATTTTTATTATACCTTCCGCGTTCTTTTTAATACTAGTTGTGCCCCGTGGCTTCACCCGCGTTCAGTTTGATTTTCTATACTTATACTATAATGTTCGACATACATTCGTGGCTTTTCTTATCGTTTTCTAGAATAATTTGTTTTTTATACCACGCGGGTGGCTAACAAACATGCGGTCCGCCTTATAGCAAGCGGTTATCGTTATATAATATTATGTGACAAAATCCAGACCGCATTCTATCGCTGTGACGAAAATCTTTCAGCAGTTCGACCGTGATTACTTTACAAACACACAACCATCAAAACGTTCACTATTATTATATTATTGCTCTTAAAAACTAAATTCAACTCAACAAAACAAAACTCATATAATAAAAACTATTAAAGCGTTTATAAACTTACATGGTTTATCAGCAAACACGTCAACCATCAATTGATTGCACTACTTACATTAAAATTGTATGTTCAGCCATTTTTAACACCAGAACTTTCCCGCGTTGAATTATCTCTGGTTAATAGTATTGCCATTATATCGAGCAACACTTTAGGCCCATTTGCATAATAAAATTACTTGCACTTGATTCCCCGGACCCTTCGAGGAGCATATAAAAAATACCAACGACGGCGGACGCTCGGTCAAGGAATTAAATGCGAAATCGATTTACGATAACTCGATTATTTAAATTGAGTTTTCCACACGTTTTTAAATCTCCAAAGCTATGTTGTACAATGCACTGGTATGAAAGTTATTGCTAAATATTATTGATTTATATCCATTGATAAATAATTAATTTTATAATTAATTTGATAAACAAATAATGTAAGTAATTATATTAATATTTCCCAATCTTTGTGCCTCCATTAGTATTAGTGAGTGGTCCGTTTTGAATTGTTATATATTGTTATGCGCCTATAAATATGATCGTATTTTCTATTATTATATATGTATTTATATGTTTAATAGGAATGTTGTTTGATATAGAATGAAAGAGAAACAAATTATTACTTCTACTCATTGGAAACAATATGATGAGTATCTATGGTGTTTTTTTAATTCCTAATTCAAATACGTAATGTCAAGACGATTTGTTTAGTAATGAGGTTGAGGTTTTACAATAAGCACATTTTTAGATAATTAGGAAACTAGCTGGAAAACAATGTAGCCTGCATCGATGCAACCGAAGAGTGTAACTAATCCGTTACTAACACACATAGCCTTCGAACAACAAAGCTACTTAATGAAGCGGAAAATAATAAACTCGAACATTGTAACTAACCTCAAACTGTTGCTTCAACACATTAATTATATACAATAAATATTACAATAATATTACGACCTTTAGGTACTAAAAAGCCAGTTTATATCTAAGATACCGACTAGGCTATTCACAGCCATTAATAGAATTCCTCTTAGTATAAAGGAACTAAATAACTTTAGCCCTGTATAGTTTTAAAGGAACTTTCCATCTGCCCATCTTCTGACTTCAGATATTGTCTAATATATAAATAAATAAAATATCCTCACGCCTTCCCACAAGGGTCCCCGAAGGGGTAGGCAGAGGTGTATAGGTAATACCCACACACCCACTTTCCGCCAGAGATATATTATGTGCCAACGTGACAGATGGCGAGTCCATCGCCGTTACTCAAGCACGACTATACATATGCCTTTGAATTTCTTCTCAGACGTATGCAGGTTTCCGCACGATGTTTTCCTTCACCGTAAAGCTCGTGGTGTGACTAATAATGTGAATGTAAAAAAAAAATATTGTCTAATGATGATAATTATGAACACGACATCTATACCTGTAAGGTTGCACCGTCCAGGTATAGATGACGACATTGAAGAGGAGTGTGCAGAGACTACGAGACGAGTTAGACTCGTGGTGTTCCAAAGTCCTTTTTAACTAAGGGACTGTGCTTCTTTTTATGTTGGCAAACAAGCACGCGCCCATTTGACGGTTGCCACAGCCACTTTCCTTTCTTCTTACTTTAGAACCAACGCTTGCAACACCAGAGGTATCGCTCGCACTTTGCCGATACCACACTCAGGGTTGTGGTACATGCAATAAATGTATTTGATTTGATTTGTGATCTTGCCTTCGTGGATTTCCGGCAAAGTTAAACATCCCTAGACTGTCTTAGTTGCCAAACAAAACTTATTTATCCCTGCTGAGGTAGCAATCTGACTAGCACTATCCACGAATAAAGAAGGCTACGATAACAAATCGATCTACATACCTTGTGATTTGCCATATTTTTTACCTAACACGTAATACAAAATGACCGAGCCATTAAACTGATCATATAAGGTAGGTATTGTTAGGGATAGCCGCGGTGGCCGAGTGGTTTTGAACAGTTGCCTGCGACACAAACATCGCAAGTTCGAATCCCGACTGTACCAATTAGTTTTTCTGAACTTAAGTACAGTGGTTAATCACACCACAAGATTTATGGTGAAGGAGGCGTATGTATAGTCGTGCTTGTGTAACGGTGATCGACTCGCCTTTTATCACGTTGGCACCCAAAATATATCTCTGGCGGAAAGTGGGTGTGTGGGCATTATCTATGCACTTCTGCCTACCCCTTCGGGGACCCTTACGGGAAGGCGTGAGCCTTCTTCCCCGAAGATATAATGTTTGTTTCAGTGTTGTTTAAGCTTTACACTTTAAAGTAAAGAGGCTTGGACATACGTAGATTGTAGCAACAATGGCGGTATGCCATTACGTATAAACGGGCCTTAAATCTGCTTAAACCATAAATAACAATGTTGCAAATAGTTTTTGAACAGACAAAATGACAAGGTATACTTAATTCACTTAAACGAACCCGTGGACCATTAACCTACGTTTAGTTGCAATTACAATTTACTATAATAAAACTGATGTTTCGTTGCCGTCTATGGCCATAGACACGTTACACGAAGTAGGTACTTACTATAAATTGTTAACGTGTTACCTTGTTTCTCTTTGTGTTGGGTTTCCTTCCTTTATCCTTAAATAATTAAAGAATGCCAATGTGTCTCTCTTCGTCTGTCCCATTTTTAGTCGAAACTACTAAACGAATTTCGATGTATTATAATGTACCATTGTTTTATTCAACTTGCTCTAGAGTCGGTGTCAAAGTTAATATGGAAGAAACGCCGAAGGGATCATGATATTTAATAGAGAAGAATTCTATAGAGGTAATCGCCTGAATTCAATAGAGGTAATTAATATTGACTGTTTTCTCACACTCAAATTCAAAATAAACTACTTTATACTCTATTCAATACAAAAGGTACGATTACCTATTGTACCTAAGTAATATTTTACATTACAATTTTTCTATTATTCGCTACATTTCAATAAAAAAATCCTAGTTAATTTGTCACTGTGGTAGTTTATGGCAATACCTACTACGGCAACGTGCTTCATACCTGGCCACGATATCTTGATGCTATTCTTCTTGCTGCTAAGCCAACAGGACGGTAACGTACGTAACTTTTTCTGGCCAGAAATACAATATTTCTACGACGAAGCCTGTGGCGACTGCGTTTTATGTTCAACCGACGAAACCTGCGATGTGGATAGCGTTTGTAGATTTTATTCTAAATATGTTCTTGTTATAATAAATATTTCTACTATTCAAATTTAGTAGACCACAACTACCTTAATACAAATCCCTTGCATGATGATATTAGTAATAAAATAAGCAATTTACTACACAATTATGGGACATTAGGCACATGTTGTCTGTGATCCTTGCGGTTTAATAGTCGGCTCCCGAAATTAGACAAGTCGCGACATCTCATTTCCTTTCCAAGATGACTTTATTAAATTATTTTGGCTGGGGAATTGGACTATTAATACTGGTAGCTTGCACGCGATGTTGCTAATGCTGATGCAATTTGGGAAGAACTGCGACCGAGGATAAATAATTCAAGTAAATAACCACCAGCTATATGTAATACGGGCAAAAAAACAGGTAAGAAGTGACGAAATTGATCTTTACATCATTTAAAGTACTAACCTCAAGCCGAGAATAGGGCATGGGTGTAGGTATTATAATAAGGTATATTTTTATCATGTTGGTAAAATCGATGTTATACTTTTTTTAAATCAAAATTGGAACTAAGTAATTGCCATATTCTGGCCATTATTATTCAACATAAAAGTATTAGAGAGTAAGGAACACGTATAATGTTATCCTTATAACGATATGTTATGGAAGAATTTGACATCCCCATCCTTGAGTGTTCAATCGCTGTACCTACAGTGAAGATTGAATAGTATTTTAAGTACAATAAGCCATCCGTAGACAATATCCATTTCTGATCACGCTCGCCCTATCAATTGTATGGTAATGACATTATCTACGGAAAACTTTTCCGCAACTAGGTAGAGAAGATATTTGGCGCATCGCAACAACTGATTGCAGAAATTACAATATATAATATAAAAATAAAAATAATATATCCTCACGCCTTCCCACAAGGGTCCCCGAAGGGGTAGGCAGAGGTGTATAGGTAATACCACACACCCACTTTCCGCCAGAGGTATATTAGGTGCCAACGTGACAGATGGCGAGTCCATCGCCGTTACTCAAGCACGACTATACATACGCCTTTGAATTTCTTCTCAGACGTATGCGGGTTTCCTCTCGATGTTTTCCTTCACCGTAAAGCTCGTGGTGTGACTAATCACTGTACTTAAGTTCAGAAAAACTCATTGGTACAGTCGGGATTCGAACTTGCGACCTTTGCGTCGCAGGCAACTGCTCGAACCGCTCGGCCACCACGGCCACGGCAGAAATTACAACTAATCGATTTTAAACTCTCCACCAGGAACCCATGAACAAAGAGATGTGAGTAATGACTTCTACTTCTGACATTCTACTTCCCTCGAATCAACTCGAAAACATCGGTGGGTAGTAATCCGTCGGTGGTCAGGGTAATAGCGATAAATAGTGACTGTCCTTTGATTGCCACAAATTGCTTTATCCTGGCCGCTCGCCGCCTCCAGATAATTGGGGTAATCGGCCCTGGATTATGGCACGTTAATCTTTATTTGGAAGAAATCGACAAAGGTAAAGCCGGGTTTTTTAAATTTTCTGTCGCCATTATAAGTAGTCAAGCCGGCGCCATATTTACCTTGAACTTGTGGTAAAGACAGAATAATTACATTTCACCAATTGTATTTATTACTAGCTGCCCCGGCAAACTACGTACCAACCACCTATAAAGTCAAGATTTTTTTTGGTTTTACTTAATTCCTCGTGATTTTTTTTTCTCTCCATACCTAAGAACCTTCCTCAGACTTCATCAAACACCACAAAAAATAAATCATCCAAATCGGTTCAGCCGTTTTAGAGTTATTTGCTTAGCAACACATTAAGTGATTAATTTTTATTTATAATGATTCATCCCTCCTCTCGTCCCACCGTTCAGAAGAAATGGGTGCCATGCGAACTCCCGGGTCCCCTGCCTAGAAGTAAACTTGTAAATAACTGTTACCTGGATATTCACTTCGACAATCTAGCCATGTTCCATTAGGGCTCACTGGATAAAGCATTGCGTAATTAGCATATTATATATTGCCAACTCTTAACAACCCATGATATTTTGTTTATATATGACGTTTTTGTGTTGATGTTCCGTTCCATTGCTATATTGTATAATTTAGCTACTATTATATTATAATAGTCGTGCTTGTGTAACGGCGATGGACTCACCATCTGTCACGATGGCACCTAATATACCTCTGGCGGAAAGTGGGTATTACCTATACACCTCTGCCTACCCCTTCGGGACCCTTATGGGCGTGAGGATATATTATTAAATTTAACCTATTTGGTTTTTATTGTACAGCTAGGAAGTACAACCACAGTAAAACCTCGCACTATAAGCATGTCGTGTTGGCCTGTAAAAGGTTTAGCACGTTAGCATAAGCCTAATATTATTTAACATGGGCGTTGTGTAAGCAGGGCCGGATCTAGGGGGGGGCAAGCCGGGGCCTATGCCCCGGGCGGCAAGTTCAGGGGGCGGCCAAATTCACACGTCCAGGCGTTCCAGACATTACCCGGAACAAACAGACAGACAGACAAATAGAGTTTAAAAATATGTTTTGATATATGTATGTGCTAAATGCTAAATATATATACTATAAATCATCACGCTAAGTCCCTAACGGGGTAGGCAGAGGGTATAGAGCGCCAGTTCTCTCTAGACTTGCATACCTCTTTCGCTTCGCCCACATTCATCAGTCTCTTCATACATGCTCGTCGGTTTCGAGTACTCTTGACGATCCCGTCCTTGAGCGTCTGATCGATTTGAACGAGGTAGTTGGAACGTGGTCTTCCTCTGCCTCTTCTTGCACACACTTGCTTGCATATCTGTTTCGTCAATCTTTCTTCACTCATCCATTCAATATGTCCAAACCAACGTAACATGCTTTTCTTCATCTTTACAATCACACCCTCATTCACTCCAGTTGATTTGCGGACTAATTGCGGATTCGATCTAAAATCGTGACCCCGCACATATTTCGAAGAGACTGCATATCAACTGCTGCCAGGATTTGCCGCCATACAATAAAGTAGGCACCAATATCGCATTGTGGAACTCGGGCATTCTTGCTGAGACTGTTGCTGCCCATCAACGCCGACACGGCGACACGGAATGGGGCCACATTCACCTTATTACCGGCAGTTATCCTTCTTTCAATATCTTTTTCATACTTTTCATCTCATGTGAACATGCTTCCTAGATATACAAATTCACTCGGTCACTTGTTCATCTCTTTCGAATGCCAGAGCCTTAGTCTTGCCAGCGTTTAGGCGCAGCCGCTTCTTTCATCCACATTCTTCTTTCATTACGGTAACTAGTGACTGCAGTTCGCCCTCTGATGAATCCAGTAAAACCGCGCCATCGGCGTATAGTAGGCAGTTGACCACAAAGTTTCCCATTTTCACTCCACTCACTCCATATCCAGGCAACACGCCCCAGAGCTCCTTTCGTACGACTATCAAATGCCTTCTCTAAGTCGACGAAAGTGCAGAAAAACTTTTGGTTATTATCCAAAAACTTTTCCGCGATTCGAGAAGGTTTGATCCATATATCCTCTTCTTGGTCTAAATCCACCTTGGGATTCCCAGAGAAACCTATCTGATCGCTCTTGCATTCTGATCGTTAGGATCTTCATGTACACTTTGTAGCTAAGCTGACCAAGCTGATAGCTCTATAGTTTGAGCAGTCTAATCGTGATCCCTTTCCTTTATAGAAAGGCACAATGACTGCTCGCCTACAGTCGTCCGGAACATCACCCATTTCCCAGCACAGGTTACATAGCAAGTAGATGACGTCCCAGACCGCTGGTCCACCGTACTTGATCATCTCAGCTGTCATCTCATCCTTTCACACTGCTTTTCCACATTTCAGACTTCTGATTGCTCTTACAATCTCTCCCATACTTATTTTATCCGCTATAGGATCCTCGCTAGATTCTGTTAGAGGCAGATCTATGAGTAGATCAGCGGCATCATCATCATACATATCTTTGTAAAATTCACTCCATCGCCTGAGGACGTCTGTTTTGTCTGTCAGTATGTCATTGTCCTTAGAAAGAATCACATTCATCCTGCTACTAGCTGTGACACAACTTCTGGACTTCTTAACTCCCCCCAAAAAAGTTTTGCGTTGTCCTTGAAATTGTGTGACAGTTTTTCGTCTACATTCATTAGAAACTTTTCACGCTCCTGTGCTATTATTTCTATCGTGCGAATTTTTTGCAAGCGATATTTTTCTTTCGACTTTTCTTTCATACTTTCACTTGAGCTGGACATAGCTAAAATGTCTTGCCTTGCATCCTTCTTCTTTTTAACTTCTTCTTTACTTCATCATCCCACCAACCATCGCAACTTTTGGTTGGCCGCCCTTTCGAAATGCCACAAACCTCTTTCGCGGCGCATAACATGCTGGACTTAAGGAACTGCCAGCAAACATCGACACTCTCAAACACATCTGTCGGTGGACAGGCTAGCTGTTCAGATAACCTTTCTTGATATCTGTCTCTAATAGCCTCTTGAAGCCTGCGATGCGGTCTGCGACTGCAGAATGCATTTAGTAAAACGCGGTTTTTTAAATATGTAAACAGACACTGTTAAAACACACTAAAGGTAAAAAGAAATGTTAGTGCGCGGGGGCGGCATTTTTTAGTTTTTGCCCCACCTAAAAAAAATTGAAGATCCGGGGCTGTGTGTAAGTATAAACTGTTGGCAAACCTTAAAATAAATAAATATACCAGTGATTTTTCCTGCAGTCCTGTTTCCAAATAGTACATACACATATCATCAAGCAGAGTCCCTAATAGAGTAAGCAGAATATAGAGCTGGCGCTATATTCTGCTTACCCTAACATCTCTCTTTCGCTTTGTCCACATATACCAGTCCCTTAATACATGCTCGTCGGTTTCGAGTACTCCTGAGGTTCCCGTCCTCGAGTACAAATAGTACTATTTAATAATCTTCTTACAATGATAGTGGGACTCTGTGTGTCTTCTCACCTTGCCGCAGTGGTCTACGAGGGGGGTGTAACAACGCCCTTGCGCCGAAGACATATTTACGTGCCAATGTGACAGGCTACTCTGTTACCATTCCTTAAGCACCTATATAATTAAAGAATTTATTTATAATATATTAGCTAATAAAAAAATTAAAAAATATTGTTGTTTCTTGTGTATACATCCATTAGCATTGAGTCAAAAGCGGTAATTTTATATTACAAACAGACACTCCAATTGTATTTATTTGTATGTATGTATGTACGAAAGAAGCAGGTTTATTAAAATGTTAGTTCTACTTTGTTCTGTCAGAAATAAATTGAATGATAAATATATTCAAGAAAGTAAAATAATTATTTTATTGAATGATACAGGTTATATTTTGCTTAATTTTTAGATATAGGTGTTCCTAATGTGCTTTCTTTTTCAAAAATGGATTTAGATTTGGGTTCAATGGAGTTTACGTATTTTGCTATGAACAATCATAATAAGAACGTTGGTTCTTACATTACTAAACTTCAATTGACTTCAACTGGTCTGTAGAGGATGCGTCAAGTGTAGACCACCTGTCTTTATTCTGATTAACTTATAAAACATCAAATTCAAAAGTTTAGCTCTTATAAATTTCACATAATAACAGAATTAAAACTGGATATGTGACCATGGACTTTATTTGTTAACAAAACTAGTTACTCTGCTTCGTCTCCTTGGCGTTATGTAGCGCTTGCGTTAGGTACAGCTTGGCCAGACTTTGGGAGCAGAACTGACTTATGTGTTGCGTGAACGTGTTGATTTGTCCGGCCACGATCATGGGATTAAGCCTTGGAGGTACAGGGTGGGGCTTGAAGAGTTTGTTCACGTCTTCTTCGGGAAGTGGGGCCTCATCTTTAGCGACTCTGGCTGCGTTCTCCTGTGCCCGCTTCACCATCCAGCGGTGCTTGTCTTGCTGTTGTCGCACCACCAGTTGTTGGTAGCGGTTGAACTTAATTGCTTCCTGGTTGAGCTCATCCACGCGATCCATCAAGCTGCGCAGTTGGCCTGGGGATAAGGATATTCCGTTAATTACTACTTATTTTTCAAGATTATACATTTTTGTATTATATTCATATTTATATGATTATTGGATGGCAGCATGATGCCAAGTTTAGTATTTAAATCAATAGCCTACCTCAATATAAGAATCAACTGAATAAGCTTGTAATTTTTTATAATATTATTATGAATAGATGTATTATTCTATAATAAAAATATTGTCTAAGTGAATCCGACGATATGATTTCATCAGCTACTTCAAGGCGAATGTTTCCAATCAACACTAACAC
Organism: Drepana arcuata; assembly: GCA_016069955.1. Lineage (NCBI taxonomy): Eukaryota > Metazoa > Arthropoda > Insecta > Lepidoptera > Drepanidae > Drepana > Drepana arcuata. Next base: position 133,307 of record JACCPG010000223.1, read on the forward strand.
CAAATTTCAATGTGCTTTATATTTATCTAAGCATATGTTTCCCCTTAACTGATTATAGGTAAAAAGGCAACAGAGAATTCCCATTCCACAAATTGCTTTGGACTCCATAGATTGCGATGTTTTAACATGCATTCCACTATCGTCGAAGTTCCAGAACAATAATGCCATCCATTGTGGATTCTGTACTACTATTAGTATAGAACACGGCCATAGCCTAGTTTAGTCTTTCTTGACTTTCAGTAATCATCTTTATATCACACATACCTTCCAAGACAGAAGCAGTGCCCAAATCTAGGAACTTGGATCCCTCCTCTTCAGGGATCATCTCCGCAAGTTCAGACATCATAATGTTAGTTAACGGTGAGTTACGGATCACTATGGGCACCTCGACAAACAATGTCTCGTAGCCTATCTTGAGATTGCGCAGGGCTTCAGGGGTGTAGTCTCCCTCTTTGTACATGGCTATGGCCTGCAAATATTTTTATAGTGGTAAGTCACAGCTGCATCAACATACATGTACTACTTGGCTTATCTTGTGTCAAACTTGTAATAATATAAAATATATAATAATATATCCTCACGCCTTCCCACAAGGGTCCCCGAAGGGGTAGGCAGAGGTGTATAGGTAATACCCACACACCCACTTTCCGCCAGAGGTATAATAGTTGCCAACGTGACAGATGGCGAGTCCATCGCCGTTACTCCAGCACGACTATACATACGCAGAAAAACTCATTGGTACAGTCGGGATTCGAACTTGCGACCTTTGCGTCGCAGGCAACTGCTCGAACCACGCGGCCACCACGGCTATTCATGTGTCAAACTTATTCATAATTAACATTTGAATGTTTTACATTATGTTCTATAAGTAAAATTTCTTTTTCTTTTTTTTTCTCACAAGCAAATGATCTTTTATTATCATTATTTGATATAGGTGTGTATATGTTATAGTTTATTCCTTATTAACAGTATGACTGATCATTATCCTATAATTTAAATCCAAGACAAGAGATGACAATTTCTAATGCTGTATACCACTATTCAACCTACAACAGCTTACTTATGAATAAGTTCTCAACATGAATAAAACACTAAGGTAAATCTATAACAGTCATGTTACTAATGCTAGATTTTTTATGTTTAAATTACAGTAAACATATACATTATAGTAAAGATCTCGTCTAAAAATCTAGTCGGAAATAAGATATTATTATTATTATAAGGAATGATACATTTTTAGGAAATGCAGGAGGTTGTTAATGAGATTATGTAACATGGGCCTTAAGAGTCTAAGCTATGTACACTTATGCAAAAACCTACAAGATTGGATATTGATACAAAGTTCTACACTCAATCTAAATTGGCAAACTAAAACTAGCCAACTTTTAAATAGCTCACCTGAGGAGTCAAGCGATATGCTTTTAAAGTCAAGAAGCCTCGGGCAGACTTCTTCGTATCATAGATGACCACCACACTCTCCTCAATGGAAGTCTGGTAGTGATACTGGGACTCCAGCAGTGGAAGGCTCAGGAAGTTGCCCACATCCGCACTTTGATACCTGAAAAACAATATTAACTGATCTTCATATCATGATGGGAATAAAGAGCTCTAATCCTCTACACTACAGTATACACATTTGTCTCTTCACACATGGCAGGTTTAAATCCATTTCTCCCATTCTTGGTTGCCAATACAAGCGAAAAACATTTATAAAATGTAGTTGTTGGAAAAGTTTTTTTTATTATTTTTTAAATTAAATTTGGTTACAAATACACTATTTAAAATTTAGTGTCACAGGAATATATTTGAAAATACCTGTGAGTTACTGAAGAGACAAAATACATTCAGTAGTTGACCATAACACAATACACAAATGTTGTGACTTTAATGTTATAGCTCCAGCGAAACGATGGGTTGATACAACCCTACTAAGCCTTTGGGGATCCTTGGAGGTAGGGGTGAAGGATATATAAGTAATTACTAGAAACATGAACATTTCTTCTACAAGACTAGTGAATGCAAGATAGAATAATGTACAGCTGTTTTGTACGCAAAACATTTTAGAAATACTACTGATGCAGACCTGAGAAACAAATTACATTAGAAATTAAACTCACCATCCAACGTGGAAATGGTCCACATTTACACGGCGCAGCCTTCTCATCATATCCAGCTGGTATTCCTCCTCATCCATTGTATCATCATGCTTAGGGAAGGGGAAGCAGTTGGTGATCTCCAGCCGATTCTCTACAACAAGCCCCAATAGGGCTCCCTGAGCCACCTCCATGTTGCTGCATGACTCTTCATGACAGTGCTTCACTATTTTCATTACCGCCTAGAATTAAAGTAAAAAGAAATTTGAATGAAGCCCTGGTGGCGGAGTATTTCGTATAGTTGCCTGCAACATAAAGAATGCCCTAATACTGACTGTACTAAACATAAGCACGGTAATGAGATGAAGTCACTCTACAAACTTTATGGTAAAGGAAAACTTAAAGGAAACTTAAATTGAAGAGAAATTTCAGACATATATAATAGAAAAGACCATTTGTCACAAATAGACATAGTCCAGTAAACTAAGCAGAGCTTTTATTGTGAGATCTGAAAAACAGTAAATAAGGTTCAAATACTCCAGTTCCTTGTTTTTATATCTCGCACAAGCAGGAATAAGCATTTTATTCCTGCTTGTGCGAGAAGTCGGAAGAAGAGTCAAGTTTCCCAGCCATTAGCCCTAATGAATAGACCAGTGCTGATATCTTTAATATATTATTAACACAAAGTATATTTATTTTGTTTACATATCATAATTTTTATTATTATGAGAGAATCAACGCTTAATTAAAGTATACTTACTCTTTGCATGCACAAAAGTTGAATTATCAGTCAGTAGACAGTTATTTCAATTGATGAACAACTACAATGAGATCATCACTCCAAAATTCAATGACCTCTGCCTCAGTCAAAATAAAATAACCAAGAGTGAACATAAAAAATAGTTGTATTTAAACATCCCTTGTAGTATACTAGTGAAAATATATTGGGAACTTTAAGAGACATAGTTTTATTAGAAGAAAATTCCGTTAAGTTTACACATCACAAATAAAGCTCCGATCGATGATCAGCTCAGGTTCAGTGAACCAAACCATATATGCAGGATAGCCAAACATAACCTCTAAATGCATACTCTAATGGGCTTCACAGTCACAAGAACAGTCGATATAAAGGTGGAGAAATTAATGTACTATCTTAAGCAAAACAAGCTTATACTATAACGAAGCATAATTGGTCTTTAAAACGCAAAAACAAGGGAATACATGACGTGTCGAAGATCAACAGATTTTCTTACAACCTTTAACATTCATGTTTATGTGTCTTTAAAGATATCGGAAAACAAGTACTTTTATATGTTTACTCACCAATCCATCGCACTGAACGTATGTAATTGCAGCTTCAGCTTCCGGAACACGTCTCGCAGCTCCTCCACGGTTCGCCATTTTTGAAAAGGAAAGAAAAGAAGTAATACAGAAAGTGATCGATTCAGAGAGTAGATTCTTTCTAGGAATGAACGAATGAACTGAACAACAAAATGAAGTTTGACATAAGAATATTTTAATGTTACCGCTTACTTCACGTGGGTGACCTTAGCTAAATATAAATTTACAATTTAATATCAAAATCGAAATATTTTATTCAACGTAAGGGAAACAGGGATTTCATACGTCACATACTTATAAAAAACTAAAATGATATTATCTTGAGACATACATTGAAAGGCAAAAATCAAATCATCTTTCTTTTGTCATCATAGGCATTACAAATAGATATTAAAATACAAAGTGAGAGTAAAAAGTGAAACAGCAGTAGTCTTTGAGGTCAGACGAACATTTATCTTGATGTATCATATACTTGTATTTTTAAATTATTAACAAATTATCATTCAGTTCATTCGTCTATGCTCGTAATAATCAGCTGCTGCCAGTCAATTCAATATAGGTACTCAATGTCAAAGTCAAGTCAATACAAATATTGAGTACATACATACATACCTGCCTAACCTCCCTACGTTTGTCTTGTCAAAAATCAAGAATGGATATTCGAAAAGATTTATCATCAGTTTGTGTAAATAAGTCGTGTTATCTTTAATGAACATAATGCCTTAGTATTACACATGTGGGATATTTTATAACATATATGATATATAGTCTATTTGCAAATGGTTGTTAAACGTTTTCCATTGAAAGTCAAATTCAATTAAACTAATGTTCCTCATACTTCCTCTTCAAGAAAGAAAACTTTTATCAAATAATGAGTCAACATAAATTCTGGAAAGGATTAACGCCTTTGTATGTCCCAACGGCACAACAAGTACCTGATAAAATAGTAAAACTGTGCTCTGTAGGTGAAGACTTCATTGTTCTTGGAAATGACCATGGACTTTATCAGTGCGAAATTATTGATGATCAACTGAATTTCAAGAGGATAAGTGGCGTATCGGCTATAGACATATCTTACCATAATGACATATTTTACGTTATTGATGTTCATGGGCGGCTACACAAGACGGATTCTACTTTTAAAAATAAAGAAGAAATTGTTGTCAAAGAGGATGCCAAGTGCTGCCCGCATGGTTTCAAGAGTTCCAGTTATAAAGTAAAATTTAGGAATGTAGTAACTAGTGACTTTGGGCAGTTATTTATCAGTAGTGATGGACAACTGTGGGGTTCTGGGAATATGCCCCAAATTTCTTTGGATTCAAGCACTATTACAAAGATTCTTTTTTTCGAAGGCAGGACAGTGTATAGCGCTTCTGTTGGTCAAAACTTTGCTGCAGTTGTAGCCAGAAAAAACTTTAGGCAATCTGGTAACTGTGACACAGAGAGTGATAATGATGACGAGGAGGTGTTTGCATCCAATTGCTCACAATGTCAGACAATAATAGGTCTTGCCTCCCCTGCTTCAGTGCCGTCCCTTTCAGAAACCTGCCCACTTGGAGTTCAAATCAGCAAGTCCAGTGAAGACTCCAGTAGTACAACAGCCCCACAAACAGATGTTCATGTAGATGCTCATAGTTTAACGGAAGATTCCAGTCCATCATCAGAGGAGTCCAAAATAGCAAGAATTAATGCTATACAATCTGATTCTAACTCACAGGAATTTAAAACCAATGATGATAATCAAACAGGAAAAGATGGTGAGGATTTGGACGAAACTACAGATAAGATAAACAATATTTTCATGAACACTGAAGCCGCCAGGCAGTTCCTAAGTAGGCAGCTTTCATGGGTGTCAGCTGGGGAAGATTATATAGTAGAATATACAGAAAAACCCACCAGAATAATTAAGGAAAATGTGTCAAATCTTACTAACTTTGTATATGAAGGAGTGAAAACTGTTGGTGACAAAGTAGCAACCCTATCAAGACATGTTAGTGGCAGCAGTGATAATAATGAGGCTGTAGAACTCCAAACACAATTAGAGAATGAGGAGACCATATCTCTTATGTACAATTGCACAAATAAGTGCCATTTAGAAGATCTACAATTCTCAACAAGTACAATTAGTAGTGAGAAAGAGTTTGAAGCAGCTAGGAAAAATGAGAACTTGAAAAATATGTCCAAACTGGGCAAAAACATTTTGACAACAGAACTGTGGACTTGGGGGGACATATCATATGGCCAATTAGGTATAGGAGATACCGTTAAGAGGGTGAAGCCGATGGTAGTCATGAGCCTGTCAGGATTTGGATTGCAGAAAGTATCATGTGGTAAGTGGCATTGCACGGCTCTAACTCTAGATGGGCGCTTATTTATTTGGGGCTATAACCATTACCATCAGGTTAGTTTCGATTCAAGAGATGATAGAAGTGGGCCCAAGCAGTTTACAGAGAACTCAGATAGTGACAGAGTGAGAGACATGATAGCAACAGACCATCACACATTGGCATACACTCATAATGAAAATATTTTTTATATGGGCAAGCATACAGATGGCTTCACAGAATCTATAATCAATTTAAATAACAAAGTAAATGACGAAGTTACTGATAACGATAAAGAAGCCAGTGTCCCTACTAACAATCTCCAACTGTATTCAAATAAACCCCAGAACATGTGCTACCATTGGAGAATATTGTCATCGGGTAACATTAGCTATTGCTCTACTGAAGAGTTTATGAAATGCCCCGAGTTCCAAGACTTGTCTATTGCTCAAAGGTACTTAGAAGAAATGATTCTGATACATCATTCTTTAGTCAAACCATTTTCCAAGAAAAGTAAAGCAATCACTGCACATTCCAATATATATGAAACTGTTTGTGATATTTTTGGTGACATATTAAACATAGCTGCTCTAAATGTGCTCTCAATATGGCAATATGCCGAAAAGCACATAAACGAATGTGATATATCGTTTTTAAAGAATATAGAAGAGTTTATTTATTTGTACAGAAAATATTACGTAGCTGTAAGCAATTTGATTGTTGTTGGTGGTTTTTCGCAAATCAACAGCATTGTCGATGTCCCCACGCGTATTTATAATTTATTTTGCGATCAACTTCCAACAAATAAACAAAAGAATAACAAAAAGACTTTAGAAGCGATTGTGGCTCTTGCTTTTGTCCAGCCATTAACGAGATTAAGCTCGTACAAGTGCATAGCACAATCGTTGTTGCGGTACAAAACGAAACGAAAGAAATTCGAAGGAAAAACTATAGATGACAGATTAAATAGAGTTATATCTTCATTGGACGCTTTGATTGATGAACAAGAGAAGAAACGCAAAGAAGCTGATGTCACAAAATTGTTTTGGGAGACAATCGGTAAAGGCTTGGAGCAATACAGGACTCCGGAGCGACGATTGCTCCGCGAATCAAAATCGCGGCAGTTGAATTTGGTGAATCCGGGACGGTTTTCGTCACATTGGTTTATTTTGTTCAATGATATCTTCATACACGTGAACGGTAGCACTCCTACCGTACATCCCTTGCAGACATTATGGGTAGAGCCGGTGTCTAACACGGATTCTCTTCTGAACGTAATCCAACTTACGACTCCAGAGGAGGTCATGTCCGTGTCGACATCCACTGAGCAAGAAAAAACAGAATGGATACATTCCTTGAACACAGCAATAAGGATCGCCTTAAATAAGGATTCCTTCAAACCTCCCGCAATAAGAACAGCTTCTTACAACTTCTCGAGTAAAAATGTGTTTTATAAAGATGCGAAATACAACGGTAGATGGCTGGACGGGAAGGTCCATGGCACGGGCAAGGTGGAATGGCCTGATGGCAAACTGTACGTGGGACAATTTCAACTGAACGCGCTGTCCGGTCATGGCAAGATGGAGATACCTGGCGTAGGTAAGTCCTTTACTAAATATAAGATAATCGCTCCTGTACTTTTGTCCGTGTAAGATGGTGGGCGAGTTCTTTGAGTAGTAGCCTGCAACGCAACGATTGCAAATGCGAATCCCGATTGTTCCAATGACGTATGTATAGTGCTTGAAAAACGGTGATGGACTCGCTAACTGTTACGTTAGTACCTAAATACGATGATACCAATGTGGATGTGTCATTGCACATCTCTGCCTTCCTCATTGCTATTTGGGAAGGCATGATATTTATATACTTGTGTCATTGTTTTCTTTTTTATTCGATACAGCTATAGCATATCCATACATTAACCATTACCTGTTAATAAATAATTGTCAATATAAAGTATCTATCTATGGGCTATAATGATACGTAGAGTTCATTATAAAATCAGTAGAAAAAAGTAATATAATATAAAAGTAGATGCAACCCTAAAATTCCGCAAATAAATGAAGAAATACGTCAATATGTGGCGACTAGGTTGGACATCAATTAAATCAATTCAGTCAATTAATGAATAAGTAGGCTAATTTCAAACATTCTGATCGCTACATTTTCCATAGGAATATACGAGGGCCAGTGGAAAGATAGCCAACAATGTGGTTATGGGGTAATGAAGTACGTCACGGGAGACCTTTACGAAGGGTACTTCAAAGACGGCCAGCCCCACGGCCATGGCATTAAGAAGCAGGGGGACTTCACCACATCATCGGCCACCATCTACACGGGCGAGTGGATGAACGGCGTCAAGCAAGGGTACGGAGTCATGGACGACATTGGCAAAGGGGAGAAGTATTTAGGTACCTGGAGCGACAGTAAGAAGCATGGCTGCGGATTGATTGTCACCCTGGATGGCATCTACTATGAAGGACTGTTCATGCAAGATGTGTTGACGGTAAGGAATTTGTACGTTTATTTATATTTAAAAAAAGTAAAAAAAGTTTTAAATTAAAATTAAACATAACATCTGCACACAATCTTGCAGAGAGCCTGACTTATTTTAAAACAAAATATCTTTTGGTTTCCTCACTAGGCAAAGCCTGTATCGAAGAAAACCGCCACGGCCCAATAACATAGATAAAATGATTAATTATGTTCCAGCTATCTAAAGCAAATTAATCGCACAAACAGAGATGGACGCGGCAAGATAAATTACTGTTATACTGTAATTTTTTATTGATATCGTCCCCATAAATGTATTATTATTTTATACTAGTTGTCTCAGTTTGGGTCATAAAATAACAATTGTTCAGAGCTCCACCTATCGGATCTAGAAATCTTTTCTCACCAGAAAAATAGGAACACCTTGCTTGCTTGGACAATAATACCTCATATTAATTCCCTATTACACGACATTTGACATATATTCCTAAAACACACATTTTTCTGATAATCCTTACAAAACATAAACTTGTAAGGTATTTCGATTTTTCTGATGAGAAGTGTATATTTATTTTACTTACATCAGCACATTTCATCGTGAACGTATTGTTATAATAATAATTCCTCGCACCTTGGGACGATAGCCTTGGAACGATTTCACAATAATTCGCCCAGTCCCAAACTAAGCAAGGCTTTTACTACGAAAACAAGACAACGACGTACATACTTATCAGATTAATATAATAAAGCATTCACCTTATATTACATTTTTAATGCGAAAGTATGTGCTTATAAACATTGCTGGCTGTTCTTTTGGTCTTGAGTCGTTTTACTTTGAATGGAATGTCGAAAAGGTAAATATTTCAATCATATTTGTGATATTTGTGAAGAGCCGTGGTGGCCGAGTGGTTCGAGCAGTTGCCTGCGACGCAAAGGTCGCAAGCTCGAATCCCGACTGTACCAATGAGTTTTTCTAAAACTTAAGTACAGTGATTAGTCACACCACGAGCTTTACGGTGAAGGAAAACATCGAGAGGAAACCTGCATACGTCTGAGAAGAAATTCAAAGGCGTATGTATA
>JACCPG010000224.1:0-40396 GCA_016069955.1 Drepana arcuata
TATAATCCGGTAATCCGTGTTATCCGCTCTCTGCCCGGTTAGGGACTCGGCGCGATGACATGTATGTACCTATATGTATGTATGTAGATATTGAATCAAACTTCATACCAAGTTACATTACCTTGGTACCAAGGTAGCATGTTCAAATGAAATAAAACAATTTTAATCGAAAATCCTCACCATTGGTTAACTCCTAATGTTCAATACCTAAATAAACTAAGTAACTTGTGAATTGCATCGTCAAGCGATTAGATTATTATAGGTACATACATACATTTAAAAAATACACATATATGCACAGTATACATACATACCTATAGCTCATGGAAAACTTTCGGTGTCGACGACGCGAGTTTAATAATTTTTGTTCAACCAAAATGAATGCAAAACTTGCCTTGAAAAAATATCTACCTTGTTAAGTATATAGGACTTGGAGAAACTGTAGGTATTTAGAATATACCTATTCTATATAAATATGTATAGCTAGAATGTAAAATGTATAGAGAAAGGGCGCACCCACGCTTGACTCGTTCGATCGGCAGGTATGCGTGACGTCATAGTACCAGGGCACCATGGCATGGAAGCGTTATCGGCTAATGGAGCGGGATGGGCACGCCCATGCCCTACCCCTTCACTCCTCTAGGGCTTGATGTAGTCAAGATGAATAATGAACTTGACATTTCTTGATATTCAAGCTTTTATTTAAAAAAATATTAATGATAAGGACACAAGTCTTTTGGTCACATATTTTTTATATTTATGTATGCACTAGCTTATGCCCGCGGCTTCGCCCGCGTGGAGTTCGAAAAAGTAGCTTTGGAAATTTTCGTTAGAATCGGTTAAGCCGCTATGCCGTGAAAGAGCATCATATCATACATTATAATACAAGAACTTTGAATTTTTCAGGATAAAAAAAAATCCTATTCCTAGGTATAGGCTATCACCATTTCAACTTTCAGCCAAATCGGTTCAGCCGTTTGGCCGTGAAAGAACCGCAAACATCCAAACTTTCACATTTATACCTAATATTAGTAAGATATTAGTAAGAGAAGAAGAAGAATTAGAGAAGCCGTGGTGGCCGAGTGGTTCGAGCAGTTGTCTGCGACGCAAAGGTCCCAAGTTCGAATCCCGACTGTACCAATGAGTTTTTCTGAACTTAAGTACAGTGATTAGTCACACCACGACCTTTACGGTGAAGGTGAAACATCGTGAGGAAACCTGCATACGTCTGAGAAGAAATTCAAAGGCGTATGTATAGTCGTGCTTGAGTAACGGCGATGGACTCGCCATCTGTCACGTTGGCACCTAATATAACTCTGGCGGAAAGTGGGTGTGTGGGTATTACCTATACACCTCTGCCTACCCCTTCGGGGACCCATGTGGGAAGGCGTGAGGATATATTATTTATATTAGTAAGATTGAAAACTTCGTACGTATTTCAATGTTTCCTCTATTTGGGACAAATATTTTATCTGTAAGTAGTTCGTTTCAACTGTTCTTTGTTACAAAAAAAAAGCTCAAAAACCTTTTGTTCAACGTAAGGGACACGCTTATTGAACGTAACCACACCTCCAAAAAATTGAACTACAGTTACCAAAAAACCGTTTCCAAAAAAAATATTTCTAGAGAAGAAATGAACTCCCAGGTATCGTTTGTAGGTAAACATTGGCTTACCTACCCCGTAGGGGATGATAACTATTTTCATAATAACATTTTGTTAGTTAGTTTATACTATTTCAAACTACAATTATATCCTCACACCATCCCACAAGGGTCCCCGAAGGGGTAGGCAGAGGTGATGCCCATATCTCCACTTTCCGCCAAAGATAAGTGTCAAAGTGACAGATGACGAAATTTTCTTAGAATTTCTCCTCAAACGTATCGTATGGTTTCCTCTCGATATTGCCTTTTACCGCAAAGCTCGCTTGTTTGACTAATCACTGTACTAAGCTCAGAAAAACTCTTTGGTACAGCCGGGATTCGAACTGGCGATCTTTGTGTCGCAGGCAACTATTCGAACCACTCGGCCTCCACGGCTCTTAACGTATAATTTAGGACAGCTTATCATCTTTATTTTCAAATGTCGGTAAAAGATTTCATTAAAAATACCTACTCGCTAGAAGTTGTTAAATCAATCAACAAACTAAGTATCAGATAGAACTAATTAAACATAGGCTTATTCCTCACGATTTCAAACCTAACTCGCGTAACTTTGATAAAACTACTAACGTAGGTACGCATGAAGGCGGGACAAAGTTGTACTCTGACGTCATTCGTTAAAAACATATTATTTAAAAAAGGAGTTCTACATTCACTGGTAGAGCGTTTGCCAAACTCATAGGAATAATAATAACGGTTATTATGATGTCAAAACAACTTTAAACTTAGAATTGCTTTCAAAATCACAGCATTCCAAATTTGAATATCTAATTCATTCACATCATCCTTTCGGCTACTCGCTCCATTAGGACAAACGTAGACAACCTCCATTCTGCCTACGTAAAAAATTTTTTGTGTAGTTATTCCATATTTGAATTTGTAGTGCAATATAACATATTAGAAGATAATTTGAGCAATTCCAAATACAAATTGTCCGTAATGACGCTGGAAGGGCCGTTGAAGGGCGGGGCGGAGGGCGGGGCGAGCGCGGCCCGCCCGCGGGAGTGGCCCTGCGTTTGCGCGTACGCCCCACGCTGTGCGCTTAGACCTTGTCGCGGCGGGTTTGGAATCGAACTTTTGAGACGTCTCGTACATGATAGATAGACTTTTGAAAAGTTATGTATTAGATAGTTACTAGCTATGCCTCGCGGGTCCTCTCGCATACTTTATCCTATATATGTTCTCTTATATTATACTTGAATAAAACATATCCTATCCCAGCTAATAAATCTTTCTCTGTTTAAAATTTAATACAAATCTGTTCTGTAGTTTTTGCATGAGAGAGGAACAAACGCCCCCACACGTTTTTTTTTATTAATATGATAGTTAAAAGATAATTCTATTTAGGTAATCCAATCTGTTTGATAGGCTCTTCTAAAGATACTGAAGAATTCCTGAGGAATACGTAGTCGCTAAAAAATTTACCTATTAGAATGCATCGAAACTTCACAAGGGACGGGAGAATAAAAATTTATTCTCGGTTCATATCGAGGTAGGTACCTATAAGGTCAGGGGGGTGGTAAGCGGTTACCGTAGACGTATTTATACTTCCAATGCCAAGTATACATTTCAACGGTTTTATTCTTAGCTACTTTTTCTGTTGTCTTTTCTTGCATTTATTACCTACCTAGAATACCTAGCGAACACTCAGGCTGTGGTATTTGACTCTTCAGCGAGGTTTCCATGGAACAGTAAAGATCAGCATGGAATTCTTCAAGAAGGGTGTAACAAGATTCCTGTAGGGTCGGCAGCGCGTGAGTAATACCCCTGGTGTTGCAAGCGTCTATAGGCCGCGGTAACCGCTTTCCATCAGGCTGTCGGAACGCTTATTAACCACCATATTAGTATGAGGCAAGAAAAATGGCAATTGTTCGACTAGGGCGGCAGAAGATCGCAAACAAGTGGATCTTGCACTGTGTTCATGCGACGAGTAGGTAATGTAGGTATCTATAACGTCAATCTTACGCTTTTTAAATATAGGTACTAGCTATTATCCAACCTTTTCATGTCCTCCTAGTACTTTGAAGTACCAGCGGTATACGGTAACCTCTTGCCACCGAACTGTGTTTGTTAGTTAGTTTTATAAAACATCACTATACAACAGATACCACGGGTGGTTTCCTATCAGAGGGTGGAGGGTGGTGGGTGCATCCCTAGGGTGGAGCGGATGGGCATAATAACATTGTGCCTGTCGGCGTGAATAGTGATTTTTCAACGATATTGAACCCCACTGTGTATAAAAAAGTCCGTGTCCATTGTATTCTTTCAACTTACGTATCTACTTAAACGTTAGTTTGTGACACAGTTGCATCTGCGCATATCTCAAAAGTTAAGCAACCTTGTCGGCAGTTAGGAGTTGGATGGGTACCTAAGAGAGTCGTTAATATTCACAGGTAGGCAGAAGGTAATCGTTGCGTTTCGGTTTGACTTGAAGCAAAGCTTAGAAATAACTATGTACCTACTCGGCATGGGAGATAATGCATTAAGTTAACACTAGGTTTACAATGCAGAAGAGGAAAGAAATAAGTAATTATATATGAGCGAGAGAGAGATCCTATTTAGGTGTATAGAGCCTAGAAGTTCCATGCATAAAAATCACGCTAAGACTTCTTTTTAAGTACAAAGAGCGCATGTTGGAATCCCGACTGTACCAATGAGTTTGAACATTAGTACAGTTACTCGTCACACCAAGAGCTTTACGGTGAAGGACAACATCGAGAAGAAACTTGCATGCCTCTGAGAAGCAATTCAAAGTAAGTTAATGTAAAATTGTGCTTGAGTAACGGCAATGGACTCGCCATACCTATGTCACGTCGGCACCTAATATAACTCTGGCGGAAAGTGGGTGTGTGGGTATTACCTATACCTACACCTCTGCCTACCCCTTCGGGGACCCTTGTGGGAAGGCGTGAATATATGTTATGAGGTATTTAGACGAAAATCAATAGGGTCAAATCAGAACTTTCTCCTTATATTCTTAGCAAGAAGATTAAATCTTCTTGCTTCCTCTTATTATGCCTGTTGCACTCGTAAAGGGCTATGTAGGTACCTATAAAAAAAGTCCAATCTTGGTAATGTTTACCACCTAATTGGCTGAGGTAGTCAATTTACCGACTATGATTTTGATTCCCAGTCACCCCGGAAGGGCGGTGGTCGAGGGTGGTTCGTGGGGTGAGGGTATCGACCGCGTGGATTACTAACGAGGGGAGTGTGGCCAGTGGTGTATAGTTCATATCGTTAAAAAATCTAGCTAAGCCGTGATGGTCGAGCGGTTTAATCACCTGCAAATTCTAGATTGCGAGTTTTAAACTCCACTGTATCAATGAGTTATTCTGAACTTAAATGCAGTGATTAGTCACGCCATGCTTTACGGTTAAGGAAAACATCGAGAGGAAACCTGCATACGTCTGAGAAGAAATTCAAAGGCGTATGTATAGTCGTGCTTGAGTAACGGCGATGGACTCGCCATCTGTCACGTTGGCACTAAAAATATATCTCCAGCAGAATGTGAGTACTACCTACACACCTCTGCATACCCCTTCGGGGACACTGTGGGAAAGCGTGAAGATATATATGTATAAATATTATAATACCTAAAGGCCTTCCCATCTTCTTGACACATCGGTGGCGGCCGGCACCGCTGCTGCTCAAGTGCCTCAAGCGCCGCAAGTACGCCTGTCTCGGGTCAGGTTATATATTTGCGGCGTTTGCGGTTGAAACTCTGGGGCCTTGGGGTCCTGAGGCTCACCATCTTTTTAAAGAGGAGTCGCGCCGTCTAGTCGGGACATCCCGTGACAGGCGGGCTGGAACGTATCTCGCTCAGAGAATCAGCATTGCTATCCAGCGTGGCAATGCTGCTAGTCTTCTTGGCACGTTGCCTCGGGATACCGATTTGGGACAAATATTTTATCTGTAAGTAGTTAGTTTCAACTGTTCTTTGTAAATATGGGTAATAATTGTTGTTATTGTAAAAAATTATATAAGATATGAAAAAAAATGCCTATAAATACTTACCTACCTTTATTAAAAAGGTTGTTAAACCAATTAAAATCCGGCGCCGATACAATTTAACAGCCCGCCAGTTTGTCCTCCCCTTTATTTAATATTTATCTCCGAGGGTGAGATGTGGGGTGGTTACATCTAGGTACTCATTAGGTACAGAACTGCGGTTAGGTCATAGCAGTAATAGGGTTGGCTTAATAATTAGCTTCAAGAGAGGATGAATGGTGGGAGAAGCAGTATAAGGCCATGTTCCACCGACCCAGCTTTTTTTCTTTCATGTTTTTGCGTGGCAAACAAGCATGCGGCCCGCCTGATGGTAAGTGGCTACCGCTGCCTTTGGACGCTTGCAACACCAGGGGTATCACAAGCGCGTTGCTGACCCTCCAAGAATCTCTTCACACCCTTCTTGAAGAACACCATGCTGGGAATGCACTCTCCGGGGAAAACCTCAACGGGGAGCTCATTCCACAGCCTGAGCGTTCGCGGAAGGAAACTCCTTTGGAACCGTGAAGCGCGAGACCTTCAGTTCCAAGGTAAATGTGAAAAGGGATGAATTCCCCGTCGATGGCGAGAGGTGCGGTGTTAGAGGGTAGTAGGTAAGTAAGGTAGCTCAATTAAACACGAAAGGAGTAACAACAAGATTACTCGAAACCGGCGAGTGTGTAGTGTATGAAGAGAATGCAGAATGGGATGAAGCAAAACAGGTATGTATGTCTGGAGAGAACTGGCGCTCTACTCTCTCTGCGTACTCCGTGATGGATTCAGCGTAATGATATGTAGGTAATGTAGGTAAGCGTTAGGCAATTACCTATATTGGAAACCCGTGGTGGACGTGTGGTTCGAGCAGTTGCCTGCGACACAAAGATCGCAAGTTCGAATCCCGAGTTTTTCTTAACTTAAGTAAGTTCAGTGATTATTTAGACACAGCACGAGTTTTACGGTGAAGGAAAACATCGAGAGGAAACCTGCATACGTCTGAGAAGCAATTCAAAGACATACGTAATAGTCGTGCTTGAGTAACGGCGATGAACTCGCCATCTGTCACGCTGCCACCTAAAATATATCCCTGGCGAAAAGTGGGTGTGTGGGTACTACCTATACACCTCTGCCTACCCCTTCGGGGACCCTTGTGGGAAGGCGTGAGGTATAAATATATATGTACTAACATTTCCCCGCAGTGTCCCCGCGTATTATTTTATATTTCGTTGGTAGTTTGTTTTCTGGAATAAAACTTATCCTTTATGTTAATCGAGCTAATAAATTTATCTGTGTGCTAAATTTTGCCCAATTCCGTCCAGTAGATTTTAATTGAAAGTGGAACTGCCGTGGTGGCCGGGTGGTTCGAGTAATGGCCTGCAACACAAAGATTATAAATTCGAATCCAGACTACGAAATAGTTTTTCAAAACTTACGTTACCTTCAGTGATTACTCGCACTACGATTTTTACGGTGAAGGAAAACATCGATAGGAAACCTGCATACGTTTGAGAAGAAATTCGATAGTTGTACCTATGTGTAGTCTTGCTGGAGTAACGGCGATGAACTCGCTATCTGTCATGTTGGCACTTAAAATATTATCTCCGCCGGAAAGGGGGTGTGTGGGAACTACCTAGCTACGCTTATCTGCGTACCCCTTCGGGGACCCTTGTGGGCCAGCGTGAAGAGATATAATTATATGCACTGCAAAAAATACTTTTTTAACTATATGCCAACTAAGCATGGACCGTATGCTTCGGTAAGCGTTTACCGTAAATACTATACTATATTCACTTATAGTATTTACGGTAAATCGGTAAATAAATTACGAATCGAACCCGCGACCTCCAGATCCGCAGTCAGAAGCTGTGACCGCTAGACCAGAAGGCTGTCAAATATATACATATGCTGAATAACGAACGTATTTAGTAGTATGAGACATATTCGCTAAATGCAGTATTTTGAACAAATTTGATAATCATTAAAAAGGTTAAAGTTAGCCAACTTTGAAAGATACATACATAATATTATGTTACAGAGGACTTACTTTAGAACTATTAAAGAGTCACAATTTCGTTTTAAGTAATTGATGCTTAACTTAAACTGCTTAAGCAACGCACGCACGCACGCTCACAAAAGGAATATTTATTTCTCCGATTTTTACCTTCCATCAATGCTTCGCTCCTAGTGATAGTAGCGTGTCCTATCCATCCCTATTACATTTAAAAGTAATTACATTATTTATTATACAAGATTTTCACTACAAATAACTTAGTTAAATCGTTGAATAAACGTATTGAAAGTTATTTTAACTCCATTGTAGGAACGATAATCCCGGCTGACATTTAGGCCTACGCTCGGCTCGGCGTGAGCCGTACGATTCTCTGCTCCCCTGGTACATATTGTTACATTTGTTATGCTAAGTTTATATTAGATATTTTATAAACATTATCATTATTATAACATTATTATTTTATTGTTAACGCTTCTAATGTCATAAGAATTGTTACTATTTTAACGACACATAAACCTTGAGCTAACTAATTGTCTTGAAGTTAAATATGATGGACTGTGGACTCGCCATTTGACACGTGGGCACATAAAATATATCTCTGGCGGAAAGTGTGTGTGTGGGTCCTACCTATACACCTCTACCTACCCCTTCGGGGGACCCTTGTAGGAAGGCGTGAGGATATATTATGAACAACAAAACAGAAGTACCTATTAAAAGTAAAATTAACTGACCCGGTGGAATTCGTACCGTAAGCGAATATAAGTTATATCAAAATTCCTATATTTTAATAGTTCTTCTCGGATAAGACGAATCCAACACAACAGAGATCATCAGAACCGATCCACCCGTTCTTAAATTATACATAAATATAAGTATCCCAACTTTATTTTACTCGTTTATAGGTGTATGACCTACATAAATACAGCGAAACGTTAGTGGTTTATAACACGCCTGCCTACTCTTCTGGGACTATAAGCAAGGCTTAGTTTTGGCGTGTGTAATCTTCAAATATTAGACACGCCAAAACTGATTGCTATCGCTTATTTAGTACCTTTATTGTATAGAATGTGTTTCCCGAAACTATATTTTTATATCTTTTTCTTAAAAGAGAGACTACCTTTGCCTACCTATATTTTAATTATAATAAATGAACAAACAACAAATGTACGGGTAGGTATGTACTTTTACATTTGTCGTTTTTTAACACCGTGTCCCGTACTAATCCGGGGCGCCTGTTTATTTGTTTATATGGTGGACATTCAAATATAGACGTATCTTAATAATCTTAATAATAATAAACAAGGCAACTAAAAAGTCACCCTACGATAACCGTGTGAACCCTTTCCATATCGATAAAACAGTACGCTTCCATCATGTCACACTTAACATTCGGTTTGTCTCGGCATGGTCGGGGCGCCCGCTTTCTCGCGGGTCACGAGTTGCACACTTTATATCCGTTTTCTTGTGAATGCACAATAGGAATGCTGTCGTCTCCCTCTAACGCGTACAGACGTAGTATAGCTATCTTTGTTTAGTCGTCACGCGACGTTGTCAATTCTCCGCGCGCCGGCACGCCGCTGTGACCTTGCCGTCGCGGTCGGCTGCGTCGCGCGATGTTCGACACTATAATAAATTACTAGAGCTATCGCCTCTCTATTGACTACTATTTAATACATTTGCCGTAAACAAATGTCTCTTTTAATACAGCAAGAAGTTTTATGCTTGTTGATATGGCATACGTCACGCCTCATACCTGTTGCACGTCACTCAAGACTTTTTAGACCTGGAAGACATTCAGTTTCTTTCAGTCCTGGGCAGAAATTAGGAACAACTATTGGGAATATTAATTTCTTCAAATCACGCGAAGACTCATGGCGCTGTCTATTTGCTAGAAGAATTTGTTCTTTATTCAAGAGTTGTCAAAATTAGCTGTTCTAGGTATACTGTAGGTTGAAATCCCTTCTACACGAGGGCACGACAGGCTGTTTGAATTATGCTCAAAAGCATGGTGAGTTCAATAGAGTGGAATTAGTATTGGCTTTAATCTGGAAAAAACGTGAGTAAGACGGCCGGATTTTATCCAAAAGCTATATTTCACGTCTTCTTACTTGGAATCCCGAAGGGAAAGGCAGAGGCTTATAGGCCCACATAACCCCTTTCCACCAGAGATATATTTAAGATGCCAACGTATAAGATGGCGAGTGCATGGCGAGATAGTCATGCTTGAGAAACAGCGACTGTCTCGCTATATATGTTTGTATGATATCTACCTACGTAAATACCTTGTTGATTAGATATATATCACATCGGCATCGCAATTATTTTACATACATATTACATATGTAAGAGCCGTGGTGGCCGAGTGGTTCGAGCAGTTGCCTGCGACGCAAAGGTCGCAAGTTCGAATCCCGACTGTACCAATGAGTTATTCTGAACTTAAGTACAGTGATTAGCCACACCACGAGCTTTACGGTGAAGGAAAACATCGAGAGGAAACCTGCATACGTCGTACTTGAGTAACGGCGATGGACTCGCCATCTGTCACGTTGGCACCTAATATACCTCTGGCGGAAAGTGGGTGTGTGGGTATTACCTATACACCTCTGCCTACCCCTTAGGGGACCCTTGTGGGAAGGCGTGAGGATATATATACATACATATGTAAGAAAAGAAGGAAACTCGAGAGCATTGGTAACCATATGACGAATGTGGATGAAGCCAGCGTGGTATTCAAATCTAGTGAAAGCCAGCGCTCTACTCTCTTCGCCTACCCCATGAGAGATACGGTTTGATATGTATGGACTTGGTGTGATTATATTGTGTATACGTATGTCCATCACTGCGTAGAGAAATCGAGCTAACGCCTTTTCTAGACTTCCTTCGCTTCATCAGCATAAATCAGTCATACATACTTCCCTATTTTGAGTAGGTACATGCTTTTATAATAGTTGCTCTGTTACATTTTGATTCTCTTAATGTTGGCCTCCATTCTCCATTGCCAAATTGGTATACCTTGATACGTAACGATGTGACATGTTTGGACTGCTATAGTGCTGTTTAATTTTGACTTTAAAGCATGTTTAGATGTTAATATGAAGACTCTGTCTCCGTCAATTGTCTTTCAGTCTCTGACGGACATGATGTTCCCTCGTCCGCAGTGTCTCAATTTACAGTACTGTAAGATACTTGAATGCTTAGGACGTGTAGAAAACTACTTGGTTCTGTGTTCTATCTTTGTAATAGGTATAGGTATCCTCAAAAGGAAATTCTCGACACATTTTACTCGTAATTGGGATAGCATATTCTGAGGTAAATATCTTTTCATTTGGCAGCCTCTTATCCCAGCTAGAACGCTTGACTGTGAAACTTGTTGTCGCGGGTTGATATCGGGCTGACGAAAACGATAGTCTTATATGTCCTATTTACATTTTTTGGGGGCCGTGGTGGCCGAGTGGTGCTAAAAGTTGCCTACGACACAAGGATTGCAAGTTCCCTTCCGTACTGTACCAATGACTTTTTCGAAACTTATATAACTAGAGTGGCTAGGCATACCACGAGCTTTACAGCGAAGGAAAACATCGAGAGGACGCCCGCATACGTCTGGGAAGAAATTCAAAAGGCGTATGTATAGTCGTGATCGAGTTACGGTATAGGACGAAAAGTGGATGTGTGGGAACTACCTATACACCTCTGCCTACCGTTTTGTGGACTTTTGTGGGAAGAGTGGGGATATATTATTATATAATATTACCCGAATGGAAACGGGGCCCACAGCCTGATTAAAACAAAATCATAGCCACAAACAAAATGAATGAACATCACTATTAACAGAAGAGCATGCGTGTGCAATGTTATTTAAAATATACCGCTCGACCGAAATCGACCAGGGAGTCATTTCTTCAACCAACATGTAAACACGGATGCATAGACTACTCCACAAGAAAGGTCTTATCTACTGGAAAAAGTAAAGCGAAACTAAACCATCTGCGGAACGGAAGAGAGTTCAATGTCAGTTGGTGTGATGTTAAAATTTGTTGCAATCGAGCGACGCTCTTTACGTTCGTCGTCTATTTTTGGCTGCGGTAGGCGGTGGCTCGAATGCATCGTGACTTTTTATATCTTTTAAGGGCCTTTTTATTCCTCGAGGCTACGTCTGGATTTAGCCCGTATTTCCGGCTATTGTGCCAGCATAATTTTTCAATTAAAACCTTTTTAGTATCGAGAAATATATTCGGTGTTCCTACACTTATGGACATACGCTCATTTATTTGCTTTGGTGTCATGAATGCCTTTTAAGTTAAATGACTCATAACGTTTAAGGCTTAGTTAGGCTTAATGCTGACTTCAAAAGCTTCTTGTTGATAAGTAAGCACATAATCTTAGAATCTTTTTTGTTAAGGTCTGCTAGGTACTGCTTGTATGTTTGTATGCTTAACTTTTCTTTTACGGGGTAGCAGAGAGAATAGATCGCCAGGTCTCTCTAGACTTACACACTTCTTTCGCTTTGTCATTCATCAGTCTCTTCATACATGCCAGTTTTGAGTACTCTTGTCGTTGCCATCCTGTGTCCGATCAATTTGATCTGAGCGGGAAATGTGGTCTTCCTCTGCCTCTTCTTCTACTCGTTTTAGCATAGTTCGTCTGTATCGTAAATCTTTCTTCGCTCATCCTTCTTAATTAAATTAACCTTAATTTTTTTTTATACAACAAGAGTGGCAAACAAGCATACGGCCCACCTGATGGGAAACAGTTACCGTAGCCTATTTACGCTCACGATACCGAAGTATCACTTGCGCGTTGCCACTCTGTGTTCAGAGAGTTATACTGTGTTGGCAACATAATAGGTCTAATCCCTCGGTTGCCAACACAATATAACAATCCTCCCCCCTCCCCAAGGAGCTCATTACTGGAAACCTTATTCACCGCGTAGGAACACAACACAAAAAAAATGTGTTATTTGGCCGTTATGCCCTACCTCTCTTTATAATATTACTTTATAATACCTATCCGTATAGATATACAAAGCAAAAGTGTGTGCAAGAAGAGGCAGAGGAAGGCCACGTTCCAACTACCTAGATCAAATAGATCGGACGCTCAAGGACGTCAAGAGTAGGTACTCGAAACCGACGAGCATGTATAAAGAGACTGATGAATGTGGACGAAGCGAGGTATGTAAGTTTAGAGAGAGCTGGCGCTCTAACATCTCTGCCTACCACCTTAGGGTCTCGGCGTGATCTATGTATTTATGTGTGCCTATCCATAATAACATCTATATAAATATAAACATTAATGAGTGTTGGAAGTGAGTCTGCTTAAAACGCGTTGCCGTGTAATTTTACAACCAGGTAACCCGCTCATTGCGGAACTACGAATTAGTATGCTGTCTAGTTGGTATACCTATGTGTTTAAACCATCATCATTACCCTCATGTTGGCTCCCTCTAACCAGCTGGTGAGCACGCCTCCTCCATCTCGAGATCTCGTCCTCAGTAACCGTAGATCGTGTATAACGCATATAAGTATGCTACGCGCTATTCTATGTATTTCATATCAATCCATCGAGCTGCGGGCCCGCCTAATGCATGAATGCAAAACAAAGCCGTCTCGTCACAAGGTTCCCAAAATTATAGACTGAGGTTCGAGACATGACAAACGTGGCGTGTCTTTCGCCCTATCTCAGATAGATTTCGCATGTTTAACATCTTCTCAGATGTAACAAGCTTCCCTCGCGAAGTTTTAATTCTTGGTAGATGTGGAGAGATTGGAATATCTCTGTAAGTATTTTAGAAGGTTTGAATTGCCACCCTCTGTACCCTCTGAGAGATAGTTTGAGGTCTACAAGACCCTCTATGCGCCACAGAGACACATTTAGGTGAACATTTGAGGGAAAGCGTGAAGATATATTGAACAATAAAAATATACTAAAATGTACATACACAGGTTTGGGCAGAGATAGAAGAGCACCAGCTCCCCATTTCGTATAGTTTAATCGAGATAATTTAATGAATGGTCGAGGTTAGGATGTTGTTGGTCAAAGTGCTTTTGAAGAAAACTTTCGAAATTATTGGGTAACAGTGTTTTAGTTTTCGGAACGTCTTATGTAATAGTTGCAACATACTCAACATACTTATATGTATGTTAATTTAATAAGCTCAGTATGGCATCAAGTTACGCAAACTTGAGCCTTCTTAGCCATAAACGGAGTTCAGATGTCATAAGATAATAATCGGTTTCCAACATCGTTCACGAGTAAGAAAAATATTTTAATCTAGCTTCGTCCCGCGATGTTACTTATGGTTAAGGAAGAATGTTTTTTTTTTTTAATAAAGTCCTATTCGAAGTTAATAAAACGGAACCTCACGTTCATTTTAAAATAGCAATATTTCGCGGTATCTTAACCACAGACTCGTTATATCTAACGACCTATCTTCACAGATACATCTCTCCACCCCTTCAAAAGGTAAGGTGTCTACATGACAGATGTCGAATCCAGCACCGTTTTTCAAGCATGGCTTCTTCCGTATGCAGGTTTCCTCTCGAAGATTTCTTTCACCGCTGTATCTTCGCTCTCGAATCGCTGTAGGTGTAGTACGTTCAGAAAAACTCATTAGTAGTAACAGTCGGACTCGTTCTAACTTTGCGTTGCTGGCTAATACACTATTAACAAGAATATCCTCACGCCTTCCCACAAGGGTCCCCGAAGGGGTAGGCAGAGGTGTATAGGTAATACCCAAACATTTTTATGTAATAATATTTTATGTAATATATCATACCTACTAACAATATCTTAATCTATACTAATATTATAAAAAGCTGAAGAGTTTGTTTGTTTGAACGCGCTAATCTCAGGAACTACTGGTTGGAATTTTAAAATTATTTTTGTGTTCGATAGTCCATTTCTCTAGGAAGGCTTTAGGCTATATAACATCACGCTACGACCAACAGGAGCGAAGCATAAATGAATAATGTTGCCAAAACGGAAAAAATATTCCTTTTTGAGAGCTTCCGTTGCGTGCGCTGCGTAAACAGTTTAAGTTACACAAATATCATATATCAGGGAATTGTTCCTCTTTAAAAGTTCAAAAAAAAAAGTCCGCGACAGCATATGTCTATCTTTTAATATTTACTAACTCACTATAACCTTTTTTATAGCAATTTTTATCGCAAGTCCGCGATGGACTCCTAAATACCTTAACCGATTTCAATCAAATTTCCACACTGCGTGCAGTTTGGTCAAACTTGAAAGGTAGAATAGCTTACATCACAATTGGACCCGATAGGTGGCGCTGCGATCGTGTTTCAGGAAATTTTACTTTTTCACACGAGCGAAGATGGGCGGGACACCTAGTGTATTATAAATCCGAAAGTTGGTGTGTTTTACACACAAACACACAAACTTTCAGATCACGCCAGAACGGACAAACAGAATTGAATGAAAACTGGATTAACACATACGATATGTTTTGTTCCGAAAATAAATTGATAGGGTGCGTCTTCGTGGACGGCACTATCTAAGTATTTTTGTTATTTTCTTTGGAAGTTTACAATCTTTATCTACACTAATATTATAAAGAGGAAAACTTTGTTTGTTTGTTTGGTTGTAATGAATAGGCTCAAAAACTACTGGACCGATTTGAAAAATTCTTTCACTGTTGGGAAGCTACACTATCTCCGGTGAACATAGGCTATATTAAATTGGACCCGATAGGTGGCGCTGCGATCGAGTTTCAGGAATTTAACTTTTTCACCCGAGCGAAGCTGGGCGGGACAGCTAGTATGGTATAAAATGAAGTTGATTCCGCTGTCTGTGCGCTTGGATTTTTTAAACTATTCAACGGATTTTAATGCAGTTTTTAGAAATAGATAGAGTGATTCAAGGAGAAGGTTTATAGGTATGTGTACCTAAAACACTGTGCGAACCCCGTAGCGGACGTTCCTTAGTTGGCCCCAACCTACTTTTTATGGTCGGTTAGTAAGATTAAATACTTTTTACTTGTGAAGTGGTATTGTTCAACTAGTACAATAAATAATAAGTATAGTCAGTCTGTAGGTATGTATAGGTATATTATTGCATCATTAACTTTTCCGCCGCCAAATGATTATCTTTAAGCCCGTACAGCAGTAGGTATTTATTGTAAATCTCCAAGTCCCAGTTCATAATGTCCTCTATGCCTCACAGAGCATACACAACAATTCGCCACGGCGTATATTCATTACCGATAATACACTACAGCAGTACTACTATCGCCATCTATCGAAATATATGCGAACTTCTAGTGCGGACACGTGACGTCCAATTAAACCGTGGTGACGTCTGTCACCTTGACAGAGGAGATAGGCGATACGACTAGGCCGGTATGTGCGAGCGAGAGGGGACAATAACAAATGCTGTATCCATCGATTCGGAGGTCAACCGGCGCATGTCAAGTGCACTTCGATAAAAATAGAGCTGTTTGTACTCGCGTAGCGCGTTACTCTTGATAAAGATAATGCAATAGTCGTGTTATATGACGAGATAACGTTACATAGACAGGGTGTTTTAGATAATGGGTAATAATATTAAATAGCAGTTTCTCAAATATGTGATAGGGCTACCAAAGAAAAAAAAAAGAAGCGAATTAAAAAATACCCTATAAATTGACTTAGTTTCCGAAAAATCAGCTGTAACGTTGTTAAGTTACAGATGTAAAATATGACCGTGATTTTTATTTATTTAGTTTTCTTTTAGTCCCATAAGACCATGTTTACTGAAAATGATTACCTTTAATAACCTTGTAGCTTTGTTATCCTGTTTGTTTTATTGCATAATCATGAGGATATATTCACAACACCCTGTTAGTTCTAGAAGCAAACTGTTCTATTTTCCGAGATATAACGAAGCAGTCTAATCAAATCAAATCAAATCAAAATCTTTTTATTTCACATAGGCCCAGGTGGGCACTTATAAAACGTCGAAAAAGAAGCACGGTTCGGGGCTATATAAAATATAATATAAATATAATCATATATCAATCAACACACCAATCATCAAGCATTCTTCACTGGGTAGGCAGAGATAAGAGTGCCAGTTCTCACAAGACTTAGATATCTCTTTCGCTTCTTCTGCATCCACCAGTCTCTCTCTAAACACGCTCGCCGGATTCAATTAGGTGCTTAAATAAATCATATTTAATACAACAATGCATAAAATACTGGATAAATTCTGTTTAAATTCAACACGAATGTAGATTAGCTTTAATACTTATTAATACATCGACGGCCTTCTGTTTTAGCAGCCAGAGCTCCTGACTGCAAAGCTTGTGCTCGCGGGTTTTTTTTTTTTTTTTTTTATACAACAAGAGTGGCAAACAAGCATACGGCCCACCTGATGGGAAACGGTTACCGTAGCCTATTTACGCTCACGATACCGAAGTATCACTTGCGTGTTGCCACTCTGTGTTCGGAGTGTTATAGTGTGTTGGCAGCATAAGGTTTAATCCCACTGCTTCCAACACATTGTAACAATCCTCCCCCCTCCCCAAGGAGCTCATTACTGGAAACCTTATTCACCACGTAGGAACACAACACAATAATTTGTGTTATTTGGCTACGGACTTCTATAAGGTGGAGGTCCTGCCCCAGTCGGGCAGCTCCAAATTCGAACGGGAAACCCGTATTGCCCTACCTCTCTTATCGATTTTTCGGGTTCGATTCCCGCTGAGAACAGATCTTTGTGTGATGAACACGAGTAGGTACCTTAGCTTTGAATGTTCTATGTATTTATGTATATATCTTAGATTGATATAAGTATGTATATCGTTGTCTTGTTTCCATAGCTTTTTTTTTATACTACACGTGTGGCAAACAAGCATGCGGTCCGCCTGATGGCAAGCGGTTACCGCCGCTTATGGACGCTTGCAACACCAGGGGTATTGCACGCGCGCTGCCGACTCTTTGCTTTGCTTGGGAGGTCAGTTCGAAAAGTACCTATTGTCACAAGTTTTTTTATTCCCTTAGGCTTATATATTGACACACAGCAATAGGGAGTTTGTTTCGCCGTTTCTTCTCCTGGCAGGTATCTTTTCTTGGAAACGGTGGTAACTTTAGTCTATATTAAGTATGTGACGTTCAATAAGTGTTCCCTGTGTCCCTTACGTTGAATAAAATATTTTGATTTTGATTTATGCATTTAACAAAGTAGTTAAGTATTTGTACTGTGAATCTTTATGCTTATACAGTTTTCATTCTTATTTAGGACTATTTAACTTATTTATTTTTCTTATTTAGGACTTATTTAGGACAAATAAATCGGACTCTCAAGGATGGGAACGTTAAGAGTACTCGAAACCGACGAGCATGTATGAAGAGACTGATGAATGTGGACGAAGCGAAAGAGGTATGTTAGTCTAGAGAGAACTGGCGCTCTATACTCTCTGCCTACCCCGTTAGGAACTTGGCGTGATGATATGTATGTATGTATTTAGGACTAGCGGCCCGTCCCGGCTTCGCACGGGTGGACATTTATTTTTTAAACATTTTGGCATATTTTTTTTTTCTTGCAATTAAAATAGCCTTTATCAACAATGTAGCATTCAAATGGTAAAAGAATTTCTAATCGGTCCAGTACTTTTTGAGCCAATTCCTTACAAACATAGTTAGTTACAAATCTTTCCCCTATCTAATATTAGTATAGATGTTGCAAGAAGAAGAAGAAGAATACCAGGACAACGCTGTAGGCGCGTTTATGGAAACAATTTTGATATAGGTAAAGAGATGTCCGAGAGATCACGGTATATAGTTCTTTAAGAAGGGTGTGACAAGATTCCCGCCAACAACGCGCAAGTGACAGCCCTGGTGTAGCAAGCGTTAATAGGCGGCGGTAACCGCTTTTATCAAAAGAACATTGAAATGTCTACTCAATAAATTTACATTCTTCAGTGATATATAATGAAGAACAGAAAATCTATATACATATTTGTTTATAACATCGAAGATGAAAGTACTGGCTTTAACTTGATCTAATCTTCTGCGAGATCTTATTTTTTCTGTGCTATATTGTTATAATAGGTAGGTAAGTATTATAGATATCCTCGCGCCTTCCCATAAGGGTCCCCGAAGGGGTAGGCAGAGGTGTATAGGTAATACCCACACACCCACTTTCCGCCAGAGGTATATTAGGTGCCAACGTGACAGATGGCGAGTCCATCGCCGTTACTCAAGCACGACTATACGCCTTTGAATTTCTTCTCAGACGTATGCAGGTTTCCTCTCGATGTTTTCCTTCACCGTAAAGCTCGTGGTGTGACTAATCACTGTACTTAAGTTCAGAAAAACTCATTGGTACAGTCGGGATTCGAACTTTGCGTCAGGTAAGTATTAAATAATACCAAATAAGCACTATCAAAAGATTGTTCATTCTCTTACCTGCTGACGCCTAAAAACGCCCAAAAAGTGACAACGTGACAGATGGCGAGTCCATCGTTCACGTCCTTCCATACACGTCTTTGAATTTCTTCTTTAACAAATGCATCTTCCCTCTCGATGTTTTCCTTCACGGTAAAGCACGTGTGATTTATCAAGGTAACCGCTTACCTTACAACAGTCCGTACGCTAGCGGATACGAGCCTCTCCCATCCAAAGTGAGCAGGAGAAACACTTTTGCACAAGTTTTTGCAAAGCGGAGATTGGGTGCCATTGTGAGTTTATTACGGCATAATAAAAATTAATAATGATATCCTCCTCTTTTAAGACGGCTAAAAGTCCTACGCTAGTCTTCATCGTACAACTCCAGTCTCGGTACTCAAGTAGCAAAACATAACAACCGCTGATAAGCGACATTCATTGACAGTATTACCACCCAATCAAAGAAAACATACTTGTTATAAAACTCTGAAATCTCTCCTAGAATCGTGACACAGGTTAACACAAACTTACGTCACGTTTCCCTGCTATCCCCATCCCTGTCATGCCATACATTATGAACGAGCCTCTCTTTCCCGCATTTTCAGTCATACTTATCAAAAGAGGTGTGAGAAAAGCTGGCATATTGTGAACTCTATACAAAGGTGATAGAGTTCAGTTTAATCAGGGTGATACTTAATTTGCTTCAGTGTATTCGTGTGAAATGACAGAATACATTGTAACTACGGCGCTACTAAGGTTAGCGAATTACTGGTTGGTAAAAGTTTCCGATAGAATGCTATGTTTTATCTCTTTCAGATACACGGGTTTTAAGGGGATAGCATGGCAGAGTTTGAGTGATATTTAAGTGAGTTTGCATAGTACTCGCCACCCTAGAATAGCGATCGATCTGTTTGAATTGCGCGTTGTACATGTAACTGAATTTTCAGACTTTGGTCTCGAGATATAATCATTGATCCACAAAAAAATACAATAACCCAAATGCGACAGGTATTTCTTGAAACATTCATCAGTTTTCTGAAGGTTTATAAGCTACGAGGTCTTTACCTGCAGAGAAATTCTTGCCAGTAACTTAAAGCCGTGGTGGCCGAGTGGTTCGAGGAGTTGCCTGCGACACAAAGATCGCAAATTCGAATCACGACTGTACCGATGAGTTTTTCTGAACATAAGTACCTACTGTGATTAGTCACACCCACGGAATAATAGTCACACCACGAGCTTTAGGGTAAAGGAAAACATCGAGAGGAAACGTACATACGTCTGTGAAGCAATTCAAAGGCAATGTATAGTCGTGATTGAGTAACGGCGATGGACTCGCCATCTATCCATCTCTGGCGGAAAGTGGGTGTGTGGGTACTACCCACACACACACACACACTTGTGGGAAGGCGTGAGGTATTTATTACCAGACTTATTTTTAACAGATATTAATTATTTGTACACTAATACATATAATTTTACTTTTTCTTTTGTAATCTGCATCGAAATAAAAGGCATGTTTTATTTCTTTACTTAACCTTTTAATTTTTAATTAATTAATTTTTATTATTTAATCTTTTAATTATAAAGTCACTAGGAAGTTTGCCATTTTAGTATATATAAAGTACCAAGAGACGTCCTATTATTGTTTTCAATGTTCAAGAATGTTGAAGGGCCAGGACATAAGGACAGGTAGGACAGGTATAAATCATAATTTTTTATTGTTCGCATCATAAATCTTGAGATTTATCCGGAAAATTGTTTCACGTGTATCATAAGCTAACTTACCCACACATTCAAAGTGTACACCCACCCCACCCTCACTCCTACAGTATACCGTGCCCACGAGAGTCGTTCCTACAATGTTGCACACACATACAAACGAGCATGCAATTCTCGACCTTAAAGCTTCGGGCCTGCTCTCAATGTGTCCTACATAGTTCATTTACCGATCCGCCAGATAACCTAAAAATTCGAGTTTCCGACCCGAAAAAGATTGTGTTGTCCTGTTTAACACATTACCAGCTATGAATAATGTAAATTTGTGTGTTCCTTAGAACGGACGAGTGTATTTGTCACTGTGTTTTGCTTGTGTTCAGTTTCGGGTGGTTTTCGAGGGTCTTACGGGCCAGATGTGAAGTGTTGGATGTGGTTGTGGTCGGTTCGGTCAGCAAACATTGGGCTGTGATAGCGTTGGCTGTAAGTACACTTGTATCTGGTCTATTGAAGTCAGGGTATGTCCAAATATCATGATTGTATTCCTGGATGTTTGCCAGTAGCAATTATTGTTATCTATTAATTTAAAAGATGTTATATTTATATATATATATCCTCACGCCTTCCCACAAGGGTTCCCGAAGGGGTAGGCAGAGGTGTATAGGTAATACCCACACACCCACTTTCCGCCGGAGGTATATTAGGTGCCAACGTGACAGATGGCGAGTCCATCGCCGTTACTCAAGCACGACTATACATACGCCTTTGAATTTCTTCTCAGACGTATGCAGGTTTCCTCTCGATGTTTTCCTTCACCGTAAAGCTCGTGGTGTGACTAATCACTGTACTTAAGTTCAGAAAAACTCATTGGTACAGTCGGGATTCGACCTTGCGACCTTTGCGTCGCAGGCAACTGCTCGAACCACTCGGCCACCACGGCTAGTTGTGACAGATGATATCTTACCTAATTGTGTTAAGAGCTTTTAAAGAATATGTCTTACTTCACAGAGCCTTCTCATAGATTCATCTCAGACGTGAGATGATAATAGCTATATATCTATTTATTATATACACCTCTGCCTACCCCTTCGGGGACCCTTGTGGGAAGGCGTGAGGATATATTATTATTATTTTATCTATTTAAAAATACATATTTATTGGTTCGTAGTACAACTTATACATGCTAGTCCTTAGTATCAAATATATGTGTTTAGGTATTTATACAAATTTAATATTAAAACCTTCTTTTTCGATACCTTATTAATCTATATGTATATAGGAGATCCCATTTGTGAACTCACTTATCGCGAAATCTCAGGAACTATAAGGCCGATTAACTTGAAATTTGGTAGGAGTATTCATGCGGTGTAGAGTTCAGCTAAGAACAGATTTTATGAAACTAAGTTGAGTTTCATAAAATCTGTTCAAAAAAACACGTTTTTCAACAATTGCTTCCATAGGGGAAGCAATAGTTGAAAAACGTTTTTTTTTACTTTTTCACCCGGGCGAAGCTGGGCGGGACAGCTAGTTATAAATATAAGGGATGCTTTGTACCAACAGATAACAATAAGTAGTGGGTAGGCATCCATCTTTCTACGCCCGCTGTCCCAGTCACCCGATGAATAAGAAAAAAGAACGAATTTTCCTTAACATTTCCCTAGAGAAATTTTCCTCTAAGTAGGGTTATGAAAATATCTTTAGCTGAGTAGATAACTCTTTTGGATTACGATATTGTATCGAACTTAATTAAAAACATTACGAATTAAATTTGTATATATATTTAACCTTCATGCAGTTAGCAATATCCCCGAAGGGGTAGGCAGAATTGTAACACAACATTTAGCTAAACAAATATTCAAGTGCAAACATGACGTGCCCGC
Source organism: Drepana arcuata (assembly GCA_016069955.1). Lineage (NCBI taxonomy): Eukaryota > Metazoa > Arthropoda > Insecta > Lepidoptera > Drepanidae > Drepana > Drepana arcuata. The sequence goes on from JACCPG010000224.1 coordinate 22,626, forward strand.
CTTTGTTTCTCAATCCCGCACACATATCATGCCGAGTGTCTTACGGGTAGGCAGAAAGAGTACAGCGCTAGTTCTCTCCTGAACCCGCGACTTTCGAAATACCGTCCCGTCTCAAGTAATCTATTTGGGTCTCTTGAATGGTTTCCTCTTAGGCGGGTGTTAACACTTTTTTTTGGTTCTCTTTCATGTCCTCTAGTCGCCTCGACTCTGAATACATATACATAACAATATGTGCCCATAACAGGGGCAATAAAGTGCGATTATAAACTAAGCGGAAGTCCAACATAGATAATAAATATGTACAGCGTTACGATACGACTCTCGTAATAGGTATTCGGTTATTGTATTTATGACATTCGACCTCCGTCGAGAGCGTGTTTATATAACACGACACGATTACGATATATCAATATCAAATCTGCTTTTTCATAGCATAAAGGTACTAGTATATTTTTCTTATCTTAACTTTCCGACAAAGTTCTTAAGGGGCAAGGAGACATGCCTTTCTATTATTTTCGTTTTTTTTTTGTATAGTTATAGATCAAACTTTCGAGAAGGATATACAACTTAAAGGGGGTGATATATGATATGACTCTATTTATATTGATTCGATGAATTTGTTCCGTAGTTTTTGAGTTTATCGCGTTCAGACAGACAAACAGACGTGGCAAGCGTTTTACCCGCCTAAAAGTGGACACCTACTAGTAATATTTTTTTTTTAGATTTAAAAGTGGAATAAACCTCACAAAGACTCATTTATAATATTAGTAATACATATATAGGCACACAACCACTTTTAGCAGGAGATATATTTTTGTGGCTAAAGTGACAGTCCACTGCCGTTTTTCTAGCACGACTATTACAGATGTACGCCTTTGAATATTCCTAGTGAAATAATGCGCACCAACGCATCTATCCTTAAAGAATTAAACATCCAAACTCGGCTCTCCACAAAATGCCTCCAGATACTACTTCAGTACTTCGGACACGTGGCTAGAAGAGATCCAGACAATCTGGAAAAACTTATTGTTGTTGGTCACGTGGAAGGAAAAAGGAGTAGAGGAAGATCTCCAACCAGGTGGACCGACGCCGTCAAAAATACCACCAAACGAGACATACCAGCTGCCATCAGACACGCAGAGTGTCGCAGCTCTTGGAGAGGCCTAGTCCAGCAGGCCACTCATGGTGGTCACGATCCTCAGACATGAGGAATCGATGAAGAAGAAGTGAAATAATGACATAAACTTTTTATATATTTGTGTATCTTTCTCTTAATCTGCTAATAATTACGTGTACCCATTTCGAGTCGACGAGTGTAAAAGTCTTTAACGATTTAATAAAATATTTACCCAGCTATTGCGTGAGCCGTTTCGAGGGCATTAAAATAACTTGTTTTTATTTTATGAAGGCAACCATTTGTTGTATAAATAGCTTTGGAATTATTTAAAAGTTGACGTTTTGTTAGATTTAAATCAATTTGTTATTTGAATAGTGCTTTGTCGGTAGTATTTTGTATTAATATGGATATTTTGTTATATAAGTTTGTTTAACAGATTCTGTTCATATTTATTTATCTTAAGTTTATTTTTATGTCGCAAGTTAACGCTAACATTTACATATTCACCTAGGTCTGGAGACCTTGGGGCAAGAAAGGAGTGGAGGCCACTTGGCATCCTTCGACTTCCAATAAATAAGTAAATTGAGAATTTTTGTGATTCTCTGATTAGAGTGAACAAATATAGATTAAAAAAATCTGTTAATGTAGACATTATTATATGTAAAGGTAAATAGTGAAAAAAATATCAAAGGAAAAGTTGTTTATTAGTGCTTACTAATAAACAACTCTGTCTGCATTTGTATTTTTTCCAAAGTCTCTGGGGCCTCCCTTTTGTGAAGGTTGCCCACCCAAAAATCCAGCCTTCCATTAAATGACGCGGCGCCATTGAGATTCTCCATACTTACTTCAACACCAGCTACCATACCAGTCTAGTTCTGCTCCTCAGCTCCCGAATGCTTTAAGTCAAGGTCCTAATCCCGCAGGAGGTGCCCTTAGCTGTGTTTGCTAAGCACCTAAAAGTGTCTGGCTGGAGGCCTTGGTCTCGCCATTTTTGGTTAAAAAGCAAGAATTCCCAGAGACAGAACGCTACGAGAGTCAACTCAAAAACACCCCTTGCCATACTGTCATTTAATTTCGGTATAAGCCTTCTCAGCGTCGTCGGGAAACTGTATGCGAAAGTGTTGATTGAAAGGGTTGTGAATGAAACAGATGAAAAGGGTATAAGCCTTCTCAGCGTCGTCGGGAAACTGTATGCGAAAGTGTTGATTGAAAGGGTTGTGAATGAAACAGATGAAAAGGTATGGGATGCACAAGCGGGATTTAGAAAGGGAATGGGATGTACGGATCAGGTCTTTTCATTGAGGTGCATAGCCGAAAAGTGCTTGGCCAAAAACAAGAAGGTCTATTGCGCGTTCGTTGATCTTGAAAAGGCCTATGATAGAGTGGTGAGGAATGAATTGTGGTCAGCATTGTCCGTGAACGGTGTGAGCAGCAACCTCGTGCGGGCATTGCAATCTCTGTATAGGGCTTCTAGTGCTTGTGTGAGGATAAACGGGGCCTACACTGAATGGTTTAATATCGAAAGAGGTGTTAGACAGGGATGTGTAGCGTCACCGTGGCTGTTTAATCTGTTCATGAACAATTGCTTGACAGATTTAAAAGAGAATGAAAGTGGGTTGAGAATGAATGAGTTACTCGTCAAGTGTTTTATGTATGCTGATGACCAGGTATTACTTGCGTCTACGGCCGAGGAGTTGCAGGAGATGGTAACTGCTATGAGTGGAGCTTTTATTAGAAAGGGAATGAAGATGAATGTAAAAAAGACGAAGGTATTGGTGTTTGAAAGAGATGAGGCAGTGTCAGAGTGTAATATCGTGATTGGAGATGAACAAATTGAACAGGTAAATGAGTTTGTGTATCTGGGTTCAAAGTTTACAAGAGATGGAAAGTGTGAGAGTGATATTGAAAGAAGAGTGAATGCAGGAAACATGGTGAATGGAGCTTTGCACTCCTTCATGGGCAGTCGGAATGTGTCTTTTAAGGCTCGTTTGGCTGTGCATGGGGGAGTGTTGGTTCCGACACTCATGTACGGAAGTGAAAGTTGGGTATGGCAGAAAAAGCATGAAAGCCGAATAAATGCAGTTGAGATGAGAGCGTTAAGAAGTATGATAGGAGTTAAGCTGAGTGACAGGATAAGAAATAGTGAGATAAGGAAACGTTGTGGTCTGAAAGAAGATGTAGTGACAAAAATTGAGAAAGGTATGCTGAGATGGTTTGGCCATGTGGAGAGAATGAATGAAGAACGATTGACGAAAAAAGTGTATAAGGCGACTGTGAATGAAAGTGTTGGAAGGGGTAGACCTAAGCGGACGTTTCTAGACCAAATTAGGGACGTCTTGAAAAAAGGCCAGGTCAAGAGTACCCTAAACCGAAGAGCATGTATGAAGAGAATAATGAAAGTGGACGAAGCGAAAGAAGTATGTAAGGATCGTAGCAAGTGGAAAGAAGTGGTCTCTGCCTACCCCTACGGGAAAGAGGCGTGATTATATGTATGTATGTATGTATCAAATTTATATTAATTCAAATTTCTATTAATTCAAATTTTTATTAATTCAAATTTATATTAATTCAAATTTATATTAATTCAAATTTATATTAATTCAAATTTATATTGATTTAAATTTATATTAATTCAAATTAAAAATAATTTGCATTTTTCTTGATACTTACTTATGTAGGTAAATTCAGTCTCCAGATATCAATAACGAAATCAATAGATCGTAAATAGGCTCAATTACGTCGGCATTGACAATAAGGGGCCGCTAGGGGGTCGGGGGGTCGGAGGGCCGGGATACATCAGTTGAACGCGACATTGACCCAAATACCCCTTGCGAAGGGGCAACTGTACTAACTTTTTATCTTTTTTTTAACCGGAACGGCGGTGTCTTATAATTTGTTTCCTTTTATCGAGAGAGCCAAAAACAGACTTTCTCAGAAAATAGAACAGATGTCTTCTAAATCTTTTAGGGTGTTGTGAATATATCCTAATGACGAAGAAATAAAACAAATAGCTAAAAAATAAGAACAATAAAGATAAAGGGACTCCGCGTGTTTAATGTTTTTTTTAGTAACTGTTAAAAACATAAAAAAAATAAAGCCTTAGATTCTACATGTACCAACCTAACTTTATTGTAACAGCATATTTTTGTGCCAAAATAAAGTCATATACCTAATATTACCTCATATGATAATAGCTCAAAATATAAATAAAAAAAATAGATTTTTTAAAATCTATCTCATAGTATTTAAAAAACTAACATATTTCTAACGCTTTTTACCGTGACATCTCCAATAGAATATCGGAACTAAGATGAAAGACGCATTGAATTTCAGGACGACCCTTCCAACTTTCAGTGTGTAAGTTGAACCCGTCCTTTCGAAGTATGACGACAGGTGGCGCTGGTTCGACCTTGTCAATTTCCTTACAAAATTTCGAACTATATATATAAGATCTTTTATGTTTAAGCAAAAAACACAATGTGAAAAATCAGACACTTGACTGATATCAACACAGCCCGTTTAGTTTATTTCGGCTATTTTCATAGTGTCATGTCTTACAGCATTCTTTTATGGGGTAATGCTGCAGACATTGGATCTATTTTTATGCTGCAGAAGCGGGCTATTCGTGCAATTTATAGCCTTAAGCCTCGGGATTCTCTCAGAGAATTATTCAAGAAAATTGACATATTGACCGTACCATGTCAATACATATTCCAAAATTTGTTATATTTTAGAAAGAATATTGAAAAATTTAAGAAAAATAGCGACTTGCATACTGTGAATACACGGAACAAAGATAAACTCCATGTTCCTACAGCTAGATTACACAAAACTAGGAACTCATTTGTCGGGCAAGGTATACGTTTTTTAATAAGCTACCTCGGAAAATAATTGAATTACCTTTTGTAGAATTTAAAGCTGTCGTTAAAAGTAAATTAATTCAAAAGGCTTATTATAAAACATCAGATTATTTTAATGATGGCCATGCATGGCAATGAAGTGCTCCTCTTGTACAGAGTTTATATATGTAACTACCCCTACGTAAAAGGGAACAAATGTTAAAAAAGCAAACCGGGGAGTTTGTTTCGCCGTTTCTTCTCCTAGCAGGTATTTTTTCTTGGAAACGGTGGTAACTTTAGTCTATATTAAACGTGACGTTCAATAAGTGTTCCCTGTGTCCCTTATGTTGAATAAAATATTTTGATTTTGATTTTTGATTTTGAATTATCCTAAAACAGAAATTCATTATTTATTTCAATTAAGTCTTACATAACATAACAAATATAAACTAATAGGTACTAACTACTTACTTACCTAAAACAGAAAATCAACAATTAAATGCCCATTTGCTTTACAATTATTACTATTTTACATTATATAAACATTTATATTCTAACGAAAAAAAACAATTATCTTAATAGATGAACTGACACATATTCAAATATCTCATGTCAGTAAGCATATATAAATTTCTTATATAATTTCATATTCATATAATTTCATATATAGGTTTCATATATAAATAAGAAGCCGTGGTGGCCGAGTGGTTCGAGCAGTTGCCTGCGACGCAAAGGTCGCAAGTTCGAATCCCGACTGTACCAATGAGTTTTTTCGGAACTTAAGTACAGTGATTAGTCACACCACGAGCTTTACGGTGAAGGAAAACATCGAGAGGAAACCTGCATATGTCTGAGAAGTAATTCAAAGGCGTATGTAAAGTCGTGCTTGAGTAACGGCGATGGACTCGCCATCTGTCACGTTGGCACCTAATATACCTCTGGCGGAAAGTGGGTGTGTGGGTATTACCTATACACCTCTGCCTACCCCTTCGGGGACCCTTGTGGGAAGGCGTGAGGATATATATATATATATAAATATATATACTTCAATCCGGCTTATAACGTGGGTGCAAAAAAACGATGCATTTTTTTATAAACCTTGGCGTTTCACGCTTTCATTAAAGTGACTATTTTTCGGAAGGATGGTTACTTATTTGGTTATTTTGGTTACGCGGTAGCCCAACTCTCATTGGCTTTGAATTTAAGTACAGTGATTTATCACAGCACGAGCTTTACGGTGAGAGATAAAACCGTGATAAAACCTGTATATGACTACGAAGAAATTTAATGTGCTTGAATAACGGCGATGGACACGCCATCTGTCACGTTGGTACACAAATATTCCTCCGGCAAAAAGGTGCTTTAGCCCTTCGGTTTGGGATCCTTGTAGGAAGATTTGAAGGTAACCTCATGAAGAAATGTCTGCCTACCTTGTCAGGACGCTCGTAAAAAGGCGTGTAGATAAAAAAATGATTTTACCTAGTACTGGACAAAAAGTTAATTTTACCAGAATAATTTGTTTTTATGTAGCCCCTAAGGATATTAAATTCATGTGAAAAAGAGCACCTGCTATTTAAGAGACATCGTTGAGCCCTCTTTTGCCCTTAAGTAAAGGAAAATATATTACCCTTCTATCGTACAATACGTTTACTTATAAAATACTTCGGGGAAATACTTCCTTGTATAGTGCTGTATACTAATTCAACAAAATAAATTGGTCCTTCGAGCTGAGAACACTTTTTACAAGAAATATTAATGTATTTTTATAAGACGCTTTTATCGGTCTTTAGAGCCAGATTTGCATCAGATACCAATAGATAGTACTTGTCATGTGAGAAATTATCCTATGAAGCATGCTAGAAGGTGTAATATCCGAAAATCGTATATACACATTCCGCTTATTATTATTATTACATATAGAGTCAAATAACTTAAGTTACAAGTGATTTTGATTGTTTCGCTTTGCAATAATGATATTTACCGGGTGAATAAATAGAGATATTTACCTTATTGCCTTAGGCTAATGTTAAAGGCTTGAATTCGATTACCCCATTTTATAATAGTTTTAATGACTAATATTATAATTATGAGATGCTTCAACACGCATGTCTCTACCTGTCTGATTTGAACAGGCTTTTTTACATTTTATAGCCCAAATCTTATATTACCTAATACCTACTAGCTAGAAGCTAGCTCTCCTCTACTTGATAATCACAGCAATGCTTACAAATACAAGAGTTATCTATTGACTTTCTGATCTCTTCACTTCACCCACATTCATTTTCTCATCGTACATTCTCGACAGATTCGAGTACTCTTGTCGTTCCCACCTTTGAGTGATTTGATCCATTTAATCTAGGTATTCCCTCTGCCTCTTCTTCCAGACAATTTAAAGCATTGTATATCTGTTTCGTAAACCCTTATTCACTTCACTCTATTTTAAAGTTACCAGTATATTCCAGTTCTGTCATGAAAGAAACCTCCCTTGCCTTAATTAAAGCCTCCTTTGACGTGCGCTGTGTCGTTGGTAAATGGATTAATGTGCGATGCGCCAGCCCTAGCGTGAAGGCTGGAGCGCTCATCAAATTGCACTAGCGAATAATATATATATTAATAACACACGCGCACACATGTGTATTTATTTATTTTAAACCATATTTGCACGGATTAGCAGCCACTTATACTAATATGAAAGTTGATTTTGGAAGAGCGAAGAGCCTTAAAAGGATGCTCTTAGCTTACCCATAATCGCACACCTACGCATATTATTAAATTTGTATATATTTATTTTTTTATAATATAAAATTTTTGCTTTTCAAGTCTTCCTATTCGAAAAGTCCTTTGGGTAAATACTTTTGGCATGTAGCGTTTATTAGCTTGATAGAAAAAGATTAATTTGAACGAAGCGAAGAGAGGTCAGACTCGGCCATGACTTCCTCTGCCTAAACTGTTGTAGAAAACTAGCAGCGATGTTACACTCTTCTACAATTTTGAAGGGTAGTGAGCCATCATGTTAGTTAATTTAGATTTAAACCAAGTTTTAATTAACACAGCATACCAGGATACCATAACACAAACGGCGGTATATGACCGCGCGCCGTAATTAGTGTATGATAAATACGATTACCGTCGTACCTTTGATGTCAAATACGGGGGTCGCTTATTGCTTTAAGCTGAACTTCGTTGGCAAAGAGACTTGATAGTTACTTTGGTTAGTCACCAATATGATATCGGAGTTGATGATATGCATTGAATAATTTAACATAGAGATTCGAGTAGCAGCCTGCAACACAAAGATTGTAAGTTCGAATCCCGACACTACCAATCAGTTATTAAGTACAGTGATTACGTGTGTTACACGAGTTTTACGGTGACGGAAAACATCGAGAGCAAACCTGAATACGTTTGAGAAGAAATTGAAAGACGTATGTATAGTTGTGCTTGGGTTACTGCGATGGACTCGCCTTCTGTCACGTTGGCACTTGACGTAATAATCTTTGGCGGAAAGTAGGTGTAGGTATGGGTATCACCTACACACCTCTGCTTACCCCTTCAAAGACATCTATAGTGAGGGGTGATGTTATATTATTAGTTTTAATTCATATCTTTTCTTTCAGCAAATGGCTACGGACGACAGTATGAGTGATGACGTGTTCGAAGACGACACACTCCGTGCGCCCGCGCAGCGCGGGACCCCCTCCCCTACTGGATACAGGGACTACCAACCACCTGCAGACCTATCTCCTAGGATACAGTCTGATGATGATGTGCCTATACATAAAGTAAGTTTACAGACATTAAACATCACGCCGAGTTCCTTACTATACATATTTATTCATAGATATATATTTAGTCATAGAGGGTCATAGAGGGCCGGTATTTCTTAGACTCAAAAATCTCTTTCGCTCCATTCCCAAGACATTACTTGCATACACTTTAATACATGCTCGCCGGTTTCGAGTATCTCTCTTGACATTCCCATCCTTGGGTATCCGATCGATTTGAGTTTTTAATTGTTAGCTTCATTTTAGTTATAGATACTCGATACTCTCTGCCTACCCCGTTAGCGACTCGGCGTGATGATATGATGATGATGATGAATTTGAAATTCAAAGTCGTGTACACAGTCTTACGAGACTGCCCCAGGCGCGCATTTGCCACGTCGGCACTTAAGTATAAATTTGGTGAGTGTTATTAAATTACTAACCTTTCGACAGGGTCTTGTATGAAATTGTGAAGATTAGGCATAAGTATAAATAATTATGTACTCAGTACCTTTTATGTGGTTATGTAAGGCAGATTTTCTGGTGACATGTCCTATTAATGTATATATCTTCACTCCTTACCATAAGGGTGCCAAAGTATTAGATGACAACGCACATAGAAATGTATTCCTTTAAGATTCTATATAGTAGTATCATTAAGAGCGATCCTGCTTAAGGCTTCGCTACATGTTATGTACGTTCTAATTTACAAGCAATATTGTTTATAGTTTGAAAATGTTCGTAAAGATATTAAATGTAATCAAGCGTTAGCGAAGTTTTAAACCCCAATCTCGCCAAAGATTATAGAGCGTCGAGCTCGTTTCATCAAACCCTGTTTTATTCATGTTTAAGTAATTAATTTTCTATACCTACAATGTTTATCATTAGTCTTACTACCAATTAAACTTGATCATGAATTTTATCAAACCCATAAGGAAGTGGTGGAAGGAGCCGTGGTGGCCGAGTGGTTCGAGCAGTTGCCTGCGACGCAAAGGTCGCAAGTTCGAATCCCGACTGTACCAATAAGTTTTTCTGAACTTAAGTAAAGTGATTAGTCACACCACGAGCTTTACGGTGAAGGAAAACATCGAGAGGAAACCTGCATACGTCTGAGAAGAAATTCAAAGGCATATGTATATTCGTGCTTGAGTAACGGCGATGGACTCGCCATCTGTCACGTTGGCACCTAATATACCTCTGGCGGAAAGTGGGTGTATGGGTATTATCTATACACCTCTGCCTACCCCTTCGGGGACCCTTGTGGGAAGGCGTGAGGATATATTATTATTATTATAATAAGGAAGTCCATTGGCAATTTTTTAACACCAATATTACACATATATTAAATGCGAAAGTTTATGAGGTTTTTTATGGATGTTTTTACTCAATGGCCCTAGAACAACTGAACGAAATTTAATGAAATTTGCCACAGGGATTAATTATTCGCTGAAAAAGTGATTCAGAGTGAAAGAATAAGATGTACATATATAATGAGGTCTTTATAAACGTCCCTTTCGCACACATTTGCACATCGTAAGTAATACTGTAATCCTTGCTTCCCTCTCCTCCAATGCTGAACCATTAGTTAATTTGAACATCTAAAACCAATTTACCTAAAAAGAAACTAATAAAAATTTCCGCGAACTATTTCAATCAAAGTATTAAAATTAGATTGCTAGGCGTACAGATTGGCTCTGAGCTCGTCGGAAAGTTAAATATAAATGCTAGCCAGTTTGTGTTCTTTCTCCGAGGGAGCCAACGACATGCTAATTAGGTACAGTCGCCGACAGTTACATCACCATTTTTCATACAATAATACATACATGTCATCGCGCCGGGTCCCACTCTTTGTAGTCTGGGAGAGCAGAGCGCCAGTTCTCCCTAGACTTCAGACCTTTTTCGCTTGGTCCACATTAATCAATCTCTTCATATATGCTCTCCGATGTTCAGTACTCTTTATGTCCTTAAGTATCCGATCAATTTGATCTAGACAGTGTGAACGTGGTCTTATGGCATATATTTGGGAAGAATTTTATTGCCTTCGGGCTGGCCAGCCTCTTTGGGTACAATTGTGGATATTATTATACATTGAAAGGTCCTAAGAGGTGGTCTTGAAGCACTTTATAATCCCAACAACGTTACACTCATTATTATGTGAGTTTTCGTGGAATTCTCAACATCAGACACTCAATTTGTGAAATTAGCTCCCCGTTGAGGTTTTCCCTAGAGTTCATTCAGTATGGGATCTTCAAAGAAGGGTGGGGACGAGATTTTTGAAGGGTCGGAAATTTGAGATAAATTCTAAATTCGAGATATACCGACTAGAGTCGCTAGCAAGCGTTTTAGCACTTACCATCGGGTTACTACTTCGTGCAGAACTGTACCTTATTACAAGTTTATTTAAATGTTTATTACCATAAAGGAAAAACATGAAAAATATTGTGATATAAAAGAAAGAATTCTCAACAAACTCCAGATATTTAAAAGTGATGTTTAATTAATATTTTTCATCTTCGGCAAATTGAAAAGAGTTTGGTGAAACAAAGAATGTGGGAGGGCGTCGAATATAGAACGGAGCAAAGGAATTTATTAAATTGGCTTTCTATTGTTTTTAAGCGGTATTATTGTACGTACAAAGCGGTGACGTTGTAATGAAAGTAGACCTTAGGGACTTATTAAATGGCAATTGTATGACGTAATAACGGTATTTTTATAGAATATATTTATGAGCAATCATCGACGTCATTCGGTTGTGAGTGAAGGATGAACCAAATCCTCACTAACTCTCGCATTTATTATATAACTAGCGACCGGCCCCAGCTTCGCACGGGTGCAATGTAGATACTAATAATAAGTAAAAGATAAAAATGGTTACTGTGCGTTATCCTTTAGAGATAAATATATACCATTGCAGAATATTTTAGCGATCTTTTTAAGATATACAATTCACACTTACCTACACTATAAACCACAGACATGAACAGTGGGGCGAATCTTCTTGGATGACACTATCTATAAATCCGTATGTAGTGGCATTTTATTTTATCGGTATATTCATTGGTTGGCAGTAATTACAATTATTATTTCTTTGCCTACCCTATCGAGTCCCACTCCCAAGGATAGGCTACAATAAACGTCTCTTTTGTTCGTAATAACATTGATTGACAACATTTTAACTCCATAATTGTGTTCTATTGTACGTTCTCTTGTCGACAGACGATCCTACTCGGCGACAGCGGAGTCGGCAAAACGTCTCTATTAGTACAATTTGAGACGGGAAAGTTTCAAGCTGGCAATTTCTCCGCTACGGTCGGCATTGGGTTCACGGTAAGTACATATGTATTGCTTATATATGTATTGATCTCGTTGTGATATTGCTACGAAGGGGCTTGGAAATGATAATTATGAATTCCGAATTATGGAATATATATTAATTCCATATACTGTTTTAGTCTTTGTTTGTGGCAAATTTACTACAAAACCACTTAAATAAAGATAATAAAGGTTGACGGCTGTCTAGTGATCAGAAACTGTTTGCGAAGCTTGAATATGAATGACGAACACGACCGTTACTTTAGTTTTGGATGTCCATTTATGTATATTTTGATTTATTAAAATTTAAAAGCCGCGGTGGCATAGTGGTTCCATTTGCCTGAATTGCAAGATTGCAAGTTCGAATCCCGACTGTACAATGAATTTTACAGAACTTAAGTAAAGTGATTAGTCACACCATGAGCTTTACGGTGAACGAAAACATCGAGAGGAAACCCGCATAAGTTTGGGAAGAAATTCAACGGCATATTATAGTCAAACACTTTGAAACTCGGCTCGAAGAAGCACTTATAAAATAAGCGATTCTGACCCTTATCTTGCGAACCTTTATCGCTATTAATCCTATGACATAATCAGCTGAGACATGTTGAGTGACAGGCAAACCTTCCCACATTGAACGGTCAATATGCAATGACCAACTTAGTCCGTTGTTAAAGATATATTTTGATACAAAATGAGCCTTATGTTGATAACAAGAACGCTCATTATTGTAACAAATAGTGTATTTTCGTTTTCATGCTTTAGGTATAATTGTGGGAGTGTATTTCATTGATATCTGTTTGATTGACGAGCTAATATACTGATCACATACATAATAAAAAAAAAAATTAGAAAACGATTAAAGATATATTCAGGTTGTAGGTATGTCCAATTGCTGGACAAAATCCTCTATTTTATAAAAACATTATGACGCCATGTTGCTCCCGGGAACAGTAGAGCGCCAATCCTTTCCAGACTTTAGACGTCTTTCGCTTCATCCACATTCTCATAATCATAAGCCTCTTCATACATCTCTGTCGGTTATATATAATATTGATTTTAAACATAGCGCATAACAATTGCACAAAAACATCCTCGAAGAAATCCGACGCCAAATTCTTTAATACAACCCAAAGATTTACCTGATCTCATAATGCTTCTAAACTTCAAAAAGATCGAATCAATTTTAAGATTAAATTGGTAAAGTTTAAGTTAAGAGACTATTCCAATAAGTACTGGGTAAGCCCTTCAGGTAAATTGGAAATAAACGATCAAGCCATGAGCTCTCAGACCACAGGTACATTTTATTGATTTTAAACTAGGCAGTTTCAGCCTTGGAAGAAAATTCAAATTTATCTACTTATATAGGTACATAATTATTATACCATACGACATATACATTAACAACTAGCTGCCCCGGCGAACTTCGTACGACCTAAAAAGTCAAGAAAATTTTTGTTTTTACTTATTTCATCATTTTTTCTCTCCATAAGAACCTTCCTCAGACTTCATCAAACACAACAAAAAATTAATCATCCAAATCGGTTCAGCCGTTTTAGAGTTTTGCGCTTAGCAACACATTCAGCGATTCATTTTTATATTATAGAAGATATGCTCTTCTTCGTCTTCGTCTTCTTGGCACGTTGCCTCGGGATACCGATTTGGTACAAATATTTTATCTGTAAGTAGTTAGTTTCAACTGTTCCTACTTATAGTTCTCGGTCCATTTTATGGTCAGCAAACTACGGATGAGATGTACATATAAGTAAGTATTATCTTCCGCTCAAATCAGGCCCTCTGGTCAGAAGGTTTTGGTTAACTGGTGATCCCCCCAAGTCCTAAAACCGATGTATAACCACGTACCCCAGTAATATAACTAATCCTCACGTTCGAAAATTATTGCATTTATATTGCCCGTTCTTTACCTTCAATATATTATAGAGTTTTGACTAAATACTCATTGTATTTACAGATTGCTTTATAATGAATGATCACAATGAATTCATCAAAACTGAGCTTCTCTTCAACAAACAATCCGCCGACTAACTTTACGGTGATTAATTAAGTTTGTAACACTTCCGAGATTGTCCCATCCATTATAATTCATAATTTACGTCTCGTCTTGAGAATATTAAGAAAATTAATTTGTTTAATAACAATAATAACTACAATTACTGCACACACATTGATGTAGTCCTAGACATAAGCAGTGCATGGGGGCTCGACAACGATTTATGTACTTACGTTTATAACAAACTTATTATGACGCAAAGGCGTGAGGATGTATGAAGAGACTGATGAATGTGGACGGAGCAAAAGAGGTATGTAAGTCTAGAGAGAACTGGCGCTCTATACTCTATCTACCCCGTTAGGGACTTGGCGTGATGATATGTTTGTATGTATGTATATATATAGATAGACTTATGTATACTCAAATATCGGGTACAAGACTAAGATATTCTTTTGTCTCTCATAGCGTTCTGTAACTTTTGCTATTCAACCGAACATTGGTGAGATCAAAAGACCTCCAGCCAGGCACTTCGTAAGGTGTTAAGCAAACAGATAAGGGCACCCTCTGTGTAGTTTGCACCTCGGCTCAGGGCGTTGCTGATTCGCGAACTAGGGAGCTGCACTGGTCTGGGTGCTATTGTCTTAATATTTTTTCTCGTTCAATGCTGCTCAGCACGGGCAGACTCTTGCAAGGGTAGGGGTAAATAAATTACGGTATGTAAATTACGGTTTGTTCGCGTCAGGCCTCGCCGGCGACGACAGGATAGCTGTCAGTGTACAAAAAAACAAATGTACGTCACCAGAGGGCCTCGATCCCTCTGCTTCAACTTTCTTAGCCAGTAGATAAGATAACAAAATTCGAAGATAATATGTTTCACCATCAAGCTCTTCGTTTGTTTTAAGATATAAAAAGAAATCTACGTTTTGTAACTGCCAGTGTCACTTGAAAGTTAGTTTAAAGTACCTGCCCTTAGAATTTAATCTAAGCACAGATTTGTGTCCGGTAAGTAATTGTATAATTGAATATTTAGTGTTATCCTACACATTCGCACTTCTGGAAGAAGATGCGGAGAAAGCACGTTCCAGGATAACTAGATCGAGTACTCGAAATCGGCGAAATAAGAGCCTAATGAATGTGGCTGAAGCGAAATGGGTCTGTCTGTAAGTCTAGAGAGTACTGAAGCTCCATAAGTGTTACCTTACGTTGAATTAAATATTCTCGCGGCGACGTTATCGTCACAGATGATGCTGCTCTCTGTGTATTGAGTTATAAACACTATATCAGTATGATAACACGTCAATATGCTGGTTGCGTAGCCCTGTGGCTATTATTGCTCACCCTATAGGGGGTGTGCGCGACATGCATGGTCGCTCCATGAATGCGCCCACTCTTTGTAAGCTAAAGCGCTACTCGTGTCGGATTAAATACCTACCTATATAGGTGTATATTGGAAAAACGTTGGTACAAAAGTGATTTTATGGACTTTATTTTGCAATTTTTATGTTGTGACTGTTGAATATGTATTCGTATTAACTAAACTAAACATACAATTGCTCTCGTTGTAAGCAATAACGAATCCATGAAGGTGGGTGTACCGAACGAGGTCTGTAAGTCTAGACAGCAAGGACGCTCGATTGCCTCTACCTACCCTGTGGACGACTCGGTGTGTTAATATGATGTAAACAATAATTGATTTACCGCTTTCCCGGTTAATAATAAAAAATCGTACCCAATAATTTTCTTCGTCATAGGTAAATTCGGATAAAGAACTTAATTATTTTCGCAATATTCACACGTCGACCGCATCCAATTTGCGAAGTGAGTCAATGCCGTATCCAGAGTTACGGGCGGGGGGGGGGGTCGCCCGGGCCAATCGGGAATACTCGGCAACTGGGACCCCAGTCGCTCCCGAGACTGGTTCAGGACGTCACGTGACCACCGATACAACCTATTATCAAGTTTACCGCGAAACTTGAACGGTTCAGTGCTCGTGGTAATTTCGAAAGTGGTAATTTATCGAAAACGCTTTTATGAGTATACATCGTAATGACATTTAAAACTTAATTTTAAACATGTTTTGATAGTGTCCTATGCTGGCACAGCGAGCGCTTAAAGGCTAGATCAATCGCATAGCACTAGACAGGCACTATAAAACCTTATTTACTTGTACATACTGACATAAAACAAATTAACACAGCCTTAAGAAAGAGGAATAAGGTGCCTCTACAATTAGTAATTTAATATTAGCAATACGACAGAGATGAATATAATTTTACCAAACATTTCATTTATTTATCATCTTACAACTAGCATAACAGCAATGTATCCTAATGCGATAGTACAGCAGTATATATATATATATATATATATACCTACTAGCTGTTCCCGCGACTTCGTCGGCGTGGACGGCATTTTTATCTTACGTAAAAAGTTTTTTTTTCAATAAAAGTAATCCTATATATCCTATGTATCCTATTAAGTATCCTATGTTACTTCTAATACCTCCAAGAATATGTGTACAAAGTTTCGTGATGATCGGTTAAGTAGTTTTTACGTGAAAGCGTAACAAACAAACTTACATTCACATTTATAATATTAGTAAGGATATATAATATTTTTATTTAATTTACATATATAACAAATAATACATAGTGCTACAATGTTGAATTCACATGTTCCCGTATTATATAATGCCTGCACATAATTCTTGGATTTAACTTAGTTTGGAGATAATGTTGACTCGGTTAATGGGACGATCGGCAAACATTACCTAGGACTCAACGTAAGTAATGTATTTACTGACGTTGTACGTTGTGACTTGATTAAATAATTATACATACATACATACATATCATCACGCCGAGTCCCTAACGGGGTAGGCAGAGAGAATAGAGCGCAATTTCTCTCTAGACGTGCATACCTCTTTCGCTTCGTCCACATTCATCAGCCTCTTCATACATGCTCGTCGGTTTCGGGTACTCTTGACGTTCCCGTCCTTAAGTGTCTGTTCGATTATATCTAGGTCACACACTTTCGCTTTGTATTTCTCTTTCGTCCATCTTTCTTCTAAAATATTTACATAATATAATAACTATTAAATAATTATAACGCTAAATTATAACTATTAAATATTAAATAATTATAATAGGCAATTTAATATACTAGTTGCTTGGTAGGGATGTAGATAATATAGGTAAGTATTTATTGTTTCACAAAGAAAATACATTACTCATAGTTGCTCTCAATTCCTAACCGACGCTGGGTCTGCAATGTAGGTAAATGATTCGTGCCGTGTTACATTAATGTGAACGCGGGATGACAACAAGAGAACTAATATTAAAGTAATTATGTATATGTTGTGTAGTGTAGTTTGTTGACTGTGTGTGCCTGTGTGCGTCTTAATGTCTGTGTGTGTGTACACAAATCTCATGCTTATGCAGATACATAAAATTCCCTTATCTTACAAATCTTTTGCTATCTTATCTTACTTCTTACTAATATTATAAATGTGAAAGTTTGTAAGTTTGGATGATTGCGGTTCTTTCACGGCTAAACGGCTGAACCGATTTGGTTGAAAGTTGAAATGATGATAGCTTATACCTAGGAATAGGCTATTTTTTTTTATCTAGAAAAATTCAAAGTTCTTATATTAGAATGTATGATGCTCTTTCACGGCATAGCGGCTGAAACGATTCTAGTAGGAAAATTTCCAAAGCTACTCTTTCGAA
>JACCPG010000224.1:41396-129217 GCA_016069955.1 Drepana arcuata
GTGGGTGTGTGGATATTACCTATACACCTCTGCCTTCCCTTCGGGGACTCTTCTGGGAAGGCGTGAGGATATATTATTATATAAAAATAGAAAAAAGTATATAGCCAATAGTAAGTATTTAATATAGTCTATCCAACATATCTTGTGCCATCCATCCTCAACCCTAAGGAGAGTTTAATGTTAAATTTTCTTCCAAATGCAGTCAGATGCATATCGAAATATGATCTCTACTAATTGTGACTGAAATTTGATGAGCGCTCCAGCCCTCACGCAAGACCTGGCGCATCGCACATTAATCCATTTACTAACGACACAGCGCTCGACAAAGGAGGCTTTAATTAAGGCAAGGGAGGTTTCATTCATGACAGGACTGGACTGTGCGATACATCTAAATTGATCGATTATGAATACGAGTAGGATCTGATTTTGAATACGAGAGAAGAGGATCTATGTATTAAGAATTTACTATAATAATAATATATCCTCACGCCTTCCCACAAGGGTCCCCGAAGGAGTAGGCAGAGGTGTATAGGTAATACCCACACACCCACTTTCCGCCAGAGGTATATTAGGTGACAGATGGCGAGTCCATCGCCGTTACTCAAGCACGACTATACATACGCCTTTGAATTTCTTCTCAGACGTATGCAGGTTTCCTCTCGATGTTTTCCTTCACCGTAAAGCTCGTGGTGTGACTAATCACTGTACTTAAGTTTAGAAAAACTCATTGGTGCAGTCGGGATTCGAACTTGCGACCTTTGCGTCGCAGGCAACTGCTCGAACCACTCGGCCACCACGGCTCTTATTGATACAGTAAGAATTTACTGGTAACTTTAAAATAGAGTGAAGTGACGTGAATGAGGGTTTACGAAACAGACATACCTACAATGCTAAAGTAATAATATATATATATCCTCACGCCTTCCCACAAGGGTCCCCGAAGGGGTAGGCAGAGGTGTATAGGTAATACCCACACACCCACTTTCCGCCAGAGGTATATTAGGTGCCAACGTGACAGATGGCGAGTCCATCGCCGTTACTCAAGCACGACTATACATACGCCTTTGAATTTCTTCTCAGACGTATGCAGGTTTCCTCACGATGTTAAATTATCAAGTATCAATTATCCTCACAATGCTAAAGTATCAAGACAAATCTTGGAATACGTATAAATAAACCTTTATGGCACAGCACTCACAATCAGCACAAATTGTATGCCGAGCTTGTTAGCCCAATTTTATGATAAAACAGCTGATTACAGCACCTTACATATTTTCTTGCGAATATTTCACGTGAAATATTCTCTTTATGTAATTTGCTACTTGATCTTGGTTCGCATAAAAGCTTGTAAAATGAGTTACGAAAATGCGAGCGTGCTGGGAGACGTGTGCCTTCGCTACAATGTCATGAAGTAGATTGAAGCACAAAGGCACGGATTTTTGACAATTTCATTAACAACAGGGAGGGTTAAGAAGGTACCTTCAATGTCAAGTCGAAATGAGGTTTAAGGTAATCGAAAAAAAAAAACAGTATTTTTTTCAGTGTACCTTATTTTGAGTAGTACCTAGGTCTAGTCAGGCAGAACGGATTTTAATTCGGTGTCTCGAAAATTGTGACAACGTGGTTTTTAGTTGTTTAAGTGTAATATGTAGCGTCTAAATGCCCTAATATTCATATCTATATAAATAAAAATGAATACCTAAATGTGTTGTTGAAGCGCAAAACTCGAAAACGGCTGAACCAATTTGGATATTTTTTTTTGTGTTTGATGAAGTCTGAGGAAGGTTCTCATAGAGTTAAAAAAAAAGGTAAAAAATACGAGGAAATAAGTAAACAGCAATTTCCTTGACTTTTTAGGCGGTACGAAGTTCGCCGGGGCAGCAAGTCATTTATAAATATAGAAAATCACAAAGACAGCAACAACTCAAAACCATAAGTTTCAATGCGATCATTTAACACTATGCTACATTTATTTCTTGTCATTGTGCTCTCTGTATTACGGTTTCTCTTTACCACAGGTCAAATAAAGATTGAATGTGATTTTGAGCTTGTCTGAAGGATCTCCTTAAAATTAATCGATCATGCCATAATCTCAGAGGCAGAAGGAAACGTGACTTGAGGTCAAATTATCCTTCCAATTTGTCGCTCCTCCCTGAGGTCAACCAATTAAGAGTTTATCGGAAATGTAAATTAACTTTGATACGGAATCGCGACTTCGTCGGCGTGGACGGCTTCTTTTATCTTTCGCAAAAATGTTGTTTTTTTAAATAAATAGTATCCTATGTTACTTCTAATACCTCCAAGACTATGTGTACAAAGTTCTATGATGATCGGTTCAGTAGTTTTTCGTGAAAGCGTAACAAACAAACTTACATTCACATTTATAATATTAGTAAGGATACAGGAAATGGAAAAAAGGAACAGCTTTAAGCGATTTTAATTAATCTGCTTTTTTTTCTATCAAGAATTTCAAACGAATCTAATAACGAAAATATATTGACTCCAATATTCTTAGCTTTATTTAGATTAGGGTTGGTAATTTAAGATACGTATGCACCGTATAAAATTACATAAAACACTTTGTGTGATGACCTGATGTCCGAATTATCCGATGCCTGACATTTAACTGTTCATAAGTACAAATGGCTCCTAATTGCATTATATGGCAAAGACAACAAAAACACAATTTATGGTACATCGAAAGAAATTCAAACCGTTGTATGATTCGCGCTTAAAACTCTACTAATGATGCAAACATGACAATTGAAATGTCACCACTGACGTAGAATACACAAGATTCTAATTAACTAGTTATAGTAAGTCCTCGATCCTAATAGGACTTACCACGACCTGCTATTGCAACCCTAATTCAAGAATGTTATTAGGACACATCTGTAAGACTTATATATATATATATTTAAATCGATTCCTTTCGCCCTCTTGTATAATACTGGCTGTCAGCCTACTGGACACTTACAATAAAATACTTAATATAAGATATTAAAAGGAAAAAAGTAACAATCGAATACAATGAAGTGCGCGTTATTCTAAATTCAAATTAACTACCTACTATCTACGTGTTATGTTAATTAAATAAAAAACAAAATTGTAAATTGAACCAAAAAGTTTCAAAATGTGGAATCCAAACTCCATGGACAACAGGCAGGTTGAAAAGCGTGTCGTGGTCGGCCGGGTGCGGCCTACTTGGGCCAGGAACCTGCCAGAGGCCAGGGAAGATGAGGAGAAGAACGAACAAGAAGGAGTCATGCCTCATAGCGAGCCTCCGTCTCCGACAGAACATTGGGAGCAGAATGTCAAACACGAGGACAAGTTTGACGTTTTTGGGAAGGTAAGTAATGTAATAATATTACTAATAAAAATGGCTTTAGTCAAACTGATTATTGACAAAAGGTTCACTCAATAGTTGGTAGGTAATAGTCAATTCTGTACCTATGACAGATAAACATTCATTTCTGAGATAAGACAACAGGAGATGTGGTGGCCGAATGGTTTGAGTTACTGCCTTCAACACAAAAATTGCAAGCTCGAATCGCTACTGTACCAAAGAGTTCCTCTGAACTGAAGTACCATTTATTAGTCACACCACCGAGCTTTAATGTGCAGGAAAAGACCGTAGGAAACCTACATACGTCTGAGAAGAAATTCAAAGACGTATGTGAATACTTCAAAAAGGCGATAAAATCGCCATCTATTACGTTGGCACCTAAATTATATTTATGGCGCAAACACACCTCTGCCTACCCCTTTGGGGACCATTGCGGGAAGGCGTGAAGATGTATAAGAACACAAAACATATAACGAAGTGTGGATCTGTGCCTTTGCTTAAAGACAGTGAATTAAGTCAACTTAATTAAGTAATTCTCATACAATTACCAACAGGTGATGCTGCTCGGCGACAGCGGGGTCGGCAAGACTTGCATGCTCGTCCGCTTCCGTGACGGCACGTTCCTGGCCGGAAACTACATTTCCACCGTCGGGATAGACTTCCGGGTACCTACACTGCCAGCAAAAGCTACCCACAATTATTATTTCATATTTATTATAGCCGTGGTGGTCGAGTGGTTCAACACACAAATATTACAAATTCGAATCACGACTGTATCAATGAGTTTTTCTGAACTTAAGTACAGTTGTTAGTCGCACAGCGAGGTTTACCTACAGTGAAGGAAAAAAATTGCCTATTATTGCGGGAAGATGTGAAGATCAAGATACATATATAAATTTTATTATAAACGGTTCTTAATGCGCCCCAAAGTTAAAAAAAAAATTCTGCAGGATGAGTCCTTATTTCGACACAAAGTGTAGCCGATCAAACTTCCCCTTACACCTCCCCATACTATCCCTCTACGAGATATTAATTAACTCCTCACTATTAAAAAATAAGGGACGCGTTTGTTTTATTCAGGTCAAGTTTTAATAAAAAATATAGTTCTTGTACATCTAGGTATTTAATATAGGTACCTACTTATATTCTACTTAACAGAAAGGTCTGGTAATTTTGCGAATTTCGGTATGGGAAATAGGGATTCACGTTTCTCGGAAACATGCAAAGATGAGGGAAATAATGATAGCTCGGGCTTTGTAAGCCGATTTCGGTCCGCAACAACATTATGCCGTTCCCCTGTCCCTGTTACTTTAGTGTATATATAAAAGCTTCTTTATAATACACTTCCATTTAAGTATACGCTGTTTTAAGATCATCACATTTAGAGGCTTCTGCCAAAAGCTGGTATAAATAATAAGGATTGTAGTCCTTCTTTTTTACTTTATCTGGCCAGCATTGGAACCAGTCTCATATTTACATCCGTAAAATCAAAAGCACATTAACATTCAGGGCGTGACGTAATAATTCCGTTTTTACAAATCTTTTTAATATACATGTCAATCAAGCTGCATAATGTGATGTCAATGATATGTTTTTATAATTCGCGCAAAAAAAAGTAATTAATGACCGCCAAGGGTCTAAGTTCAAACGGGCCAGTCACGCGCGGCTCGCGGTAGTGCGCGGGCACGCTATTGGCGTTGGAAGTTTGGCGCGCTTTTTCTGTTCCCGCCCCTTACCCGTGACAGCTGTGATTGAATCGGACGCTGGCGTGAGTGATTTATTATTTAGCGAGGGCTTTTTTGTTTCCTTCCTTTTTGCACTTCAAGTTATTACGACTTGGTTTCGTGAAGAATGTGAATAATAACTATTATGGCACCTCCTATTAAACATCGTACAAGCAGAGGCATTACCTTAATGTCTAAGTAACTATGACGAACAACATTTTTTTTAAGTATTTTTTTTTATTTTTGAATAAAATTACGTACCTACATTGTGCATCAGGTGTTGTTACATTCATCGTGAAGTTGACAGGCATATTTGAATGTGATTGATAGTAAGTATCTACGTAATCTGCCATGCTACTTGCACATAAATACCTACTAGTATCTCCGAGGAAAACAAGCCCCTTCGTATTATAGCCCAGCTCCCTATCTTAGGAATATGCAATGCTATAAGCCGAGGTCTGGCCCCCTATGGAGGTAAACGGGCCCCTATCTATGTTTGCATAGCACCTAAGAAGTGGCTGTCTGGAGGACTTTGCTCTCGCATTGTTCGGTAAATTTAAAAGTACTGCTGAGAACTCATTTGCGATAACATCTTTATAAAATGCGTGAAGTCATAAAGGTGTATGTATATATATGTAAATATGAATAAAAAGTTTGTCACGTCCTTCATAACTAATCTGTTTTCAAATTCTTATACAGAAAAGTCTTAACTAGAATGTGGGTTAAACCTAAACTAATGTACAACTAACGCCATCTGTTCGCAGAACAAGGTAGTCACGGTGGACGGTATCAAAGTGAAGCTTCAGATTTGGGACACGGCGGGCCAAGAGCGCTTTCGAAGCGTCACACATGCGTATTACAGGGACGCACATGGTAAATATAGTATACATATTTCTCATTTAAACATTATTTCAATGAAATAAATCTATCATATATAACCTGTACGAAGGTACTTAGTTGAAAAAAAAAATTATATGTCTGTCAATTATTTTGTAATGTCCACGGCTTAGAAATTTCATGTGTACTACTAGCGCCATCTGTTGACTAACTTACGAAGCGCTGAATAATGTACGAGCTTTTTTACTTGTAAAAACGCAATTTAGTATGTAACTTGATGAATACTATAAAGTTTTTTCTAACCATAATGGGTGATGAATTAATGCGAGCCCTTAATGTGACCACGGTTGATAGACGAGACGCGGCCTCGACCCGTTTGCATCACGTACGCAACCCAATCGTCAAACCGGATCACACACGCCCCACATGTCACATGTGAAACTCGTTTACATTACATTACTTCGCTGATGTGTCCGTGATCTCTGTCTTAGAATGGCTTATATTACAGCAGGACTAAATTCCTGCCATTAAAATGAACTGTTAGATTTCCCACATCGGAATAAAATCTTAGGTGTAACTATCGAAACCAGTGAATGTGTACACATATGTGTTCACATCTGATACAAATTGTTATTCTTTTACTTATAAGCTTTAATGTATATTCTGTTGGTGTGTCTTTAAGTAAAATAAAAATAAAATGTGTGATTAATGAATTTGGATGATACGAAAGAGGTGTGTTAGTCTATAGAGAACTGGCGTTCTCCTCTGTGCCACCACGTGCGGGACTGCGTTTTTTTTTAAAGCGCTGAGGTGGTAAAAAGCTTGCCGTCTGCCTGATGGTAAGTGGTTACCGAAGCATATTGACGCTTGCTACACACCCTTTTTTAAAATTTGGGAACATATACAGGGAGTTCATTCCGTAGCCTGAGCGCTTGCAGAAAGAAGCTCCTTTGAAACCGCGCAGTGCGAGACCTTTGTGGTTCCAAAATTGAATTCCCCGTCGATGGCGGTAGAAGCTAGGCATCATGTCGAATAGTCATCTAAACACTCCGTTATAGAAGGCGGTAGAACACACAGGGAGGCAGTCTCTCCTCAGACTTAGTGATTCTAAACCTTTGAGCATGGGAACGGTGACAACCCTACCGCGTCAAAAGGCCTTTGCTGGTATCGAGGGACTCCAGCCTGTGACTCGACCTTCCTAAACTTCTTATTCTTATCTTCCAAATACAAACATTAACTGCCCTACATAATACCTACTTAATATTTATATATAACAATAAGCAATTCATCGTTAAGGAAAAAGCTACTGCTCCGTTTTCCGTAACCGTATTGTAACTCAGTATTTATATGTTGTTCCACTAGCACTGCTACTCCTGTATGACGTCACCAATAAGACGAGCTTCGACAACATCCGCGCCTGGCTCGGGGAGATACGTGAATACGCGCAAGATGACGTTGTGATCATGCTCTTAGGTAAAACTTACTGATTATTCGAGTAGCTTTCAATCTGAAGAATATACTTCCCTTTGACCGTTCATATCGCCGCTTGTACCATAGACTCAAGGCATAATTTATGCCCTGTGGTCTTTCACTCTTGTGTATTTCGTCGATATTTATCGGCCTTCTAAGAAATACTTAAATGTTATTGAACCTTGGTTTGTTAGTGCCAGTCTTGTCAGAGGGAATAAAACTCCGCGGGTTTGGTCCCCGCTTTGGGTAAATATTAGTTCGATTAATGGGCACTAGGTTTATATGTACTGCACTTTAGACGACTTTGTCTAAAGTAACTTAGAATTAAATAAAAAAACTTAGTCTTAAGAACAAGAGTTTCTTTTAATTTACCTTATATTATAGATACCTTCTCGTATGCTTTATACATTATAAGGAACGATAATAATAGACGCCACTGGCTATCAGCATTTTTGTAAGCACATACACTGATTCTCGAGATGATTACATTGCCCTAGTAACAGTGAGTTGTCAAGAGGTACATAGATTTAAAGAAGCTGATCAATTTTTGACCTGTGAAATCTCGTTGCAAAATAAAACAAAAACCGGCCAAAGCGGTTTTATTTATTTTATAGTTGGTTCAATGAATTAAGTACCGTGAGGACGGCGGACGGAGCACAGTAGCCGTTATTCTATACCTTCCAGTTGGAGATCACATTGGGGTCAGACAAAGTAAAGATTGTATAACAGGCCACATGGTTTGCACGCAGGTAACAAATCCGACAGCGGCCTAGAACGAGCGGTGAGGCGGGAGGAGGGGCAGCGTTTAGCGAGAGAGTACCAAGTCGCATTTATGGAGACGTCAGCTAAAACCGGACTAAATGTAGAAGCCGCCTTTGCTCACGTCGCGCGGTCTCTAGTTGCGAAAGCGAATCCAGTCGACAGCTCCAGGCTAGCTGTGCGCGCGCAGCCATCCCAGGAACAAAGGTATTCGTGCCCGCCATGCTCAACTTAAACAAAAAACAAACAAAGAACAGTGGACCAAATTGAACAATTCGTTTGTCGTTTGCAGTGTAACGAGTTCTATAATGTGTCATCTGTCAAAAATATTTGAAAATGGAACGGTTATTAAAATGCACAGATAAATTGTATAATTACATTGGAAGTTGTAGATAGGCATGTAGCTTCGTCGGATTAAACATATTTATTGATGTATCTATATTCTATTTAGCTAGATATTTATTATCTGATAGTATAAATCATACTCGGTTGAAATTATTGCTGTCAAAGGTTAGCTAGTTATATTAAAATAATATCAGTAATGCGCGTGATACCTAACTAATACTGAAACTTTAAACTGCGAAGTTGAAGATCGAAAGCAATTTAATTTAAATCACGCACACCTAAATACATACAGGCTGTTTCAGAAACATTTGTTTTCTAAAAGTTATATACAGGATGTCATAGAACAAGTCTTCTATAAGTTTTAGGATGTTGTGAATATATACTCATGACGATGCAATACAATAAATAGCTCCAAGGAGATCAAAATGACATTCCAAAATGCGGAAATGTGGTTTTTATCTCTTTTTGTCGTGTTTATCTAACGACCACATACAAGAATCTTGCTTATAACGACTGTAGTAAGTATAGTATGGATGACCTAGTAAAACTATCATGATATTAATTTTGAATTCTGTACCCTTCATTATAATTAAGGCAACAAACCACAAGAGCTAAGTACCTACTTTTGCAATCCACTTATCGCCGACATAAATTACTTTACGTAAATACCATACAACCTTCATAATTGTAGTCCCCTCACTATCACCCAGTGCTCAAGTTACGTGCCGAATATAGATAGTGCCATCCACGAAGACGTGCCCCACTATTATTCCTTATAGTTTTTAGTGTAAGTGAGCAACCTTCCACTAATGTGTGAGTACACACGCACACTACAACTAATAGAGTCAGACTCCCCGCAAGATGGCACTATCTATAGTGGTCCTGCTTTTCTCAGCTTCTATTAAATAAAGATTATTAGAAATGTTAGGTTATAAGCAAAATTATATCCACTCCCTGTGATACTTTAACATAAATATGTATTAAATGTTTTAATGTAAATATGTCTTTGAATTATTTTTTATTAATAATAATAATATGTGTATAATGTCGGTACTGACCTAAATATTTGTTACCGTGTGGTAGGTATGTTAATTCGTGCTTCTGTAATCTATATATATATATATATAGGAGATCCCATTTGTGAACTCACTCATCACGAAATCTCAGGAACTATAAGGCCAATTGACTTGAAATTTGGTAGGAGTGTTCCTTACGCGAGTCGCGATGATGAGATTTTAAGAAACTCAACTTTAATTAAATAAAAAATAACCTGTTTTTCAACTATTGCTTCGATAGGGGAAGTTGAAAAACGTGTTTTTTTTTTTTTTTTTTCCCGGGCGAAGCTGGGCGGGACAGCTAGTTATATACATATATTGAATTACATACTAACTTCTGTGAGTTAGCTTAAAGTATAAAAATGTACCATAATGCAATCACATAATTCATAATGTAACGATCATTTGAAAATGTTATGAAAATCGTATCTTAAGATGAACTCTATGGGAAATAAATTGTATTAAAAACTTATTTAATAGAAAACTCATTGTCGTCGTGGCATAATCATTTAAGTATCTATACATTTCAATGTTGTAACCTGTGCAAGTTGCTTGTGCCATGTAATAAAATGAATAATAAAAAAATTTTTTTTTTACCATACTCCCTCTCTCTCCCATCCTTATATACATATACATAATAAAATAAATATCCTCACGCCTTCTCACAAGGGTCCCGAAAGGACAGCAGAGGGATTAATTAGTCCCATAATGCGGCCAACACAGTATAACTCTCCGAACACAGAGTGGCAACGCGCAAGTGATACTTCGGTAAGCGTATAAATAGCCTGCGGTAACCGTTGTCCATCGGGTGGGCCATATGCTTTTTTGACACTCTTGTTGTATAAAAAAAAGAAAAAGGCGGGTGTATAAATAGTACCCACTTTCCGCCAGAGATAAATGTGTTAATGAGACCTATGTAACAGCTTAAACTACAGAACTGATTTCAGAAAATTTTGTGTACATATTGTTATTACCAAAAACATTAGTAAAGCATGATCAAGTGAATCGAATTTGTAAATGCAAATAGTTTTACTAACGCGATCTCCTTAGAAAGACTGCAGTACATTGTACCTCTTGAGTAATTTAAGACTGGGCCGGATCTACCATATGGCTTTTTGGGCTTCAGCCCAGGGCCCCGTGGATTAAAGGGGGGCCGGCAGCTAAGTCAAGTCAAAGTCAAAAATAGACGATAATGCGATAATATCCATATTTTTATTAAATTAATCAGATATTAAAAGAAGGATAACTGCCGGATAAGATATTGAAAGAAGGATAACTGCCGGCGTTGATGGGCAATAAAAATCTGAGCAAGAATGCTCGAGTTGCTGTCCACAACGCGATATTGGTACCTACCTTGTTGTATGGCAGCGAATTCTGGGTATGTCAGAGGAAGTATGAAAATAGCTTGAATGCAGTTGAGATGCGATCTCTTCGAAAAATGTGCGGAGTAACGATATTAGATCGAATCCGCAATGAAGAGATTGGCAAATCAACTGGCGTGATTGTAAAGATGAAGAAAGGCATGTTACGTTGGTTTGGACACATAGAAAGGATGAGTGAAGAAAGATTGACGAAACAGATATACAAAGCAAAAGTGTGTGCAAGAAGAGGCAGAGGAAGGCCACGTTCCAACTACCTGGATCAAATCGATCGGACTCTCAAGAACGGGAACGTTAAGAAATCTCGAAACCGACGAGCATGTATGAAGAGACTGATGAATGTGGATGAAGCGAAAGAGGTATGTAAGTCTAGAGAGAACTGGCGCTCTATACTCTCTGCCTACCCCGTTAGGGATTTGGCGTGATGATATTTATGTATGTAATCAGATCGTAATAAATAAAAAAAAATCAAATATGTTATTGTCTTATTTTTTTCTTATATATATATATAATTTTTTTCTTATACTTTGAGTCATTAGGTGGGCCCCTAAGTAGTATTAGCCCAGGGCCCCTAAACTCACGGTACGGCCCAGATTTAAGACTTTAAAAGGAGGGGTTTCCAAGTCTGAAATACGCGTCTGTTGTATGTATATAGCTATACATTTGTATGTGTGTGTATGTGCACAGCTACATTCTCAGTAAGTAATCTCCACGTATATATTTTTAATTGTCTCTCGTAGCTGGTTCTGAGAACTTTTGCTACCTACGGAACAATGGCAAGAGGCGAGAATAAGATCTCCAGTCAGGTACTTTTTTGGTGCTTAGCAAACATAGCTAAGGGCACCCTCTGTGGGGTACGAATAACGCCTTAGATCGTTGCTGGTTCGCGAGCAAGCTGGGCTGGATTGATTATTAAATTTTAAATAGAAGCTGGCTTCGCAGGGACCGACGCTTGCAAAATCTGGGAGTGATTACCTAAGTATTATTAAACATTTTATACTTGTGGCGTCTCCTGACCGGCATTCGAAGGTAAAGGCGCCCCCAAGTGGTCTAGAGGTCAGAGCTTCTGGCTGCGAAGTTTGAGGCCACGAGTTGGATTCCCGCGGAGGATGAATGTTAACGTGATGAACACAAATATTTGTACCTACTTAAGCATATCATATATATATCCTCACGCCTTCCCATAAGGGTCCCCGAAGGGGTAGGCAGAGGTGTATAGGTTACTACCTACACATCTCTGCCTACCCCTTCGGGGACCACACACCCACTTTCCGCCAGAGATATATTTAGGTGCCAACGTAACATGGCGAGTACATGGTCCTTACTCAAGAACGACTATAGATACGCCTTTGAATTACTTCTCAGACGTTTGCTGGTTTCCTCTCGATTTTTTTCCTTCACCGGAAAGTTCGTGGTGTAATTAATCATTGTACATAAGTATATATGATAATAATAAATAATATATGCTCACGCCTTCCCACAAGGGTCCCCGAAGGGATACGCAGAGGTGTATAGGTAGTAGTCTACACACCCAAAAAAAAAAAAACCCACTTTCCGCAGGAAACACCGACACAAGATCGCGGGTCCATCGTCGTTACTCAAGCACGACTATAACATACCTTCTTAGTAACCGGACGCGAGCAAGGCCGAAGTAGCGATATCGAAAAGACGGATGCTCAAGGCACTATGGCTTAAAGCATCTGCGTTGTAGACATTTGCTCATAGGCATACCTCCCTCGATGGTCTAAACCAATTTATGTGAGGAGGTTCACACAAACTCCAGACAATTATTAACCTTCAACAAAACAATAATAACACTAAGATCAAGTGAAAATTATGCGACCCTCAGTCCATTCATTAAACTTTTGTTGTTCTTTATATTTTAAACGTAGCTTTATTTAATGAATGAAAAGAAAATGAGCTACAAAACAAAAAAGGGAAAAGCGCATTCATACTATCCATATTCTTTACTATTCGTAGGTTGGCAATGTTGGTACTCCCTAAATGTGACACAACTCTCATAGTCAATGTATCGTGATACTTTGTAGGCAACAAATAACATTTAATTATTTCTGTATTTATGAGAATAAAAAGCTATCTGCTTCAAAATTTTCAATTATTTTAGTTTGAACAATTTCAGTAGGAAAATAATACAATTTAACTTAACACAAGGTGACTTCTTATTAAGAGTTTCGAATTTCCCGGGATTACACTTCAACACACATAAGCCCGAAGTTAACCGATGTTTGAAACGCCGCCAAGACGGCAATACTGGTTTAGAAAGAGATAGCCATAGTGAAGTCGGCAATTTCAGAGAATCTAAACCTTTTATTAAAATGTTGCTTCTCTTCTTAATCAGTAATCGCTCATTCATGGAGCATAACATTACGATTGTACCATACGAATGTAGAATATGCAATGCTCGAATCTTCAGTTAAATTTTTTTTATGGTTATATATATTATTATGTATTTATATATATATTACTATGAAAATATATTTAAATAATGAAAAAATATATAAATAATATTTTTATAGACTGTATTTATGCTTTTGCAATTGGTTGATTTTATTGGTTGATGATATATAAATAATAATATTTATATCATCACGCCTACCTATTAGGGTCCCCGAAGGTAATTCATAATTATATGTTAAAAATTATTGAAAGTTAAGTACATAAAGGACTTTTGTAGGTAAAGCAATTATAAACGATGATTTACTTAAAGAAGTTAATCGGTGATTCCTTGTGATCTATGGTTTTTGGTTTATTTTTAACGATTTCATTCCCAAGTAAATAGTATATATAGTTTTGCTTATTGAAACCTAGAATCTGAGAACACACAATTAGTGGCAATATTCGAAACAAACTTAATCAATGTAGTCCGTTACTAAAGACTACATTAACTGAAAAGGTGTATAACATCTGAGAATTGGAATAAATTCGGTTTGTTATGTTGGTCTCCCTGACGCCATTTTACGCGCACATGCGCAGAACGACAGGTGGTCGCCGACTCGACCCAGCCATACCGACCGAACCTATCGACTTCTCGTGCTCATCATCAGCCGCTTTCGTTCTCTAGCAAGAACGATGTGCAGTGCTTTGTGTTGAAGTGCTCGTGGTGATATGGCGTCCTTTTTTTAGACAGCGTGGAAAGTGTTATTGCTTTCAAAATTGTGTTTATTTACAATGAATGTGAACTATGATCGTGTTTGTAGACTGTGCTTGTCATCTCGAGGCGAATTACTGCCGATTTTTCCTACCACCAGTTCGGATGACTCGGAACCTCCCATCCTAGCATCGAAAATCAGGGATTGCGTGTCCGTGCAGGTACGTAATGTGCAAAATAAGAGTACCAGTTGAGTTTTGAGTGAAAGTAGACCCTTGGCATACGTGAGAACTTGTCATCCGCCTCGGTTCGAGCTGTGACAGGCAGCGCTGCGTTTAGGTGGAGATGTCGTAAGATCGTCCACCATTTTGTTATGCTCCACGGCTATCGCTCGGCTCGTGGCCGCGTCGCGTCGCATTCCGTGCAGCCGGCAGGGATCGACGCGTATCATGAGGGTCGGGTTTGGCATTATTCCCGGGGGGCAGGTCGGGAGGGGGCTGCGTATCGCTTGGCTTGGCCGCGTTGGTCATGGGCGTATTGATTTATCGGACGAGACCAGGCAGCCTGCAGCACGTCCTCGAACGGGTCGAGCGTCGGTGTCTGCGTGAGTGCGCTATAGCTGTGTGCGTATATCGAGCGCTAACCCTCGAGGGGCTCACCGGCTGCCACTCGACTCGCTTCTACTTATTCGGTCGAGGAGCAGCCGCTCGCCGCCGTTCGGCTATACCTACGCCTACCTACTTAGTTTCTCCTCGCGTATCTATCTATACACGAGGCGCGGTTTCGCCTCGCTCGTTCTGATGAAATGACCGCGTTGTGGAGCGCGCCTATCGCCCTCCATATAATGATTGCGTATGCTTGTTTTTATTCCAGATAAACGAAACTGACGAACTGCCGACAAATGTCTGCAAGAAATGCGTGGACAACGTAAACAACTGGCACTTATTCAAGGGTGTATGTGAAAGGAGTCAGGACAAACTACAGACCTTGATTAAAAAAGATGGCAGCCAACTAGAAGATGAAGAGGTGTGCTTGTTTTTCATGTTGGACATTTAGCTTGGAGTAGTCAGTTGTTTTTTCTGATTTGACTGTTTACATACTGTCATTATGTATTTTCAGGTGAATATAAAGAGTGAGCCACTGTCTGATGAAGCATATGATGATGGGGTGGTTATTGATGGCTCCTACCCTGACAGTGAGGTATGTATGGCAATGTATGGTTTATGGAAATAAAAATGTGTAGGTCTGCTGGCAACTTGGCACTTTCATGAACCAATACTTGGGTGCACAGACTACTTGTAACATTGTCTTTTGTGTCAAGGACACATGAATATTTGTTGAGTCATTGCATACAGGGAACTTGTGTGAAATGATAATGTTTCTGCTGCATTACTGATGACTGTGGAATAGATTTAATTATTAATTACAAGTTTTCCCTGAGAGTCATGTTGATGTTTATATTAAAGCATAAAGTTCTAAGTCTAAACCATCATGGGTTTCCATATCAGAAAGTTGTCAGGGCTTAGGGATTGACAATTCCCTGAATTGAGTTCATATAGGTAATAGCAAAGTCATGTTAGTTTTTGTATTGCAACTGCTCTTTCCTCATAGCTTACCTATAAAAGGAAGTTTCAGAATACAAGCTATATGCACAATAGCTTTATATTCCATTGCTATAGGATAATTTTTTGATTATTGATATATTACATGCAGGCAATGCTGACATGAACATAAAATTTTTCAGAATGCAAGCTCTACTAACAAGCTCCAACCAGAAGGACCACCAATATTGGCTTCGCTGGGTCTCACACCAAGGAGTGATAAGGTAAAGAGTGTAACTGTTACAATATTAAATTCGCACCTCGTAGTCTTTTAAAATATTGTAGGATTCGGCAGGAGGATAGTTCAATTGAATTAATTTAATCCGCAGAAATGTGTGGATCCCCGAATGGATTGGCCTCGGGTCCATGCAATATTGGACATGGTTCAAGATAGTGAGGTGATAGACTCACTGCAATCAACAGAGGAGTGTGATGTCCTTCACTATTCAGATCATGACTCTGACCCCGAGAGTAACCTTTACACTGACATTGATGAAATGTTCATAGACTGTAAAAATGGCTACAGATGTAAAAACAATGCAATCATATCCCCCAACCCAAAAGCGTCAGTAGCCTTATGCCATGCCAAGGTTAAAGAATCCATGAAGTTGAGGAAACGGAAACTGTTACCACAGAAACATTGTCCACTACCTAGAAATGCATGGCAACTCTTGTTCACTGATGATTTACTTGAACTCATTGTGGCTTCAACCAATGAAAATATCATTAGAGGCGGCAGTTTCTCAGAACCGACGACTGTCAATGAAA
Source organism: Drepana arcuata (assembly GCA_016069955.1). Classification (NCBI taxonomy): domain Eukaryota; kingdom Metazoa; phylum Arthropoda; class Insecta; order Lepidoptera; family Drepanidae; genus Drepana; species Drepana arcuata. Next base: position 57,790 of record JACCPG010000224.1, read on the forward strand.
TAAAGACATTCATTGGCATATTGTACCTGCACGGTATAATGAGGCCAACACATCAGAAATGCACTGACCTCTGGAATAACGAGTGTGGCGCGCCGTGTGTCAAGAATGCTATGAAGTGCGAACGGTTTAAATTTATCCTTCAGTACATGAGCTTCGACCACGCCGATTACAATAGTATTATACAGTTAGATGTTATGAAGCGTTTTCGTAAAGTGTTTGAGATCTTCGCTATGAATTGCAGAACAGCTTTCGAGATTGAGAATATAGCGGTGGTTGACGAGATCATTGTGCCAGTTTACGGACCTTGTCCCTTTCGATACGACATTGATAAGAAACCGTTGAAACGCGGCATAAAAATGGTATTGTTGGTAGATGCATCTACTTTCTATGTGAGCAACGTAGACGTTATAACTGATCCTTTCTTTGCTGCTGAGGATATTGTGAAAAAGTTGACTCGGCACTTGGCTGGCACAGGCAAGATTATAGTTATGGACAGTTGGTATACATCCAAATCATTAATGGATACCCTTTTGAGAGAACACCAGCTCTACACAGTAGCTGCTCTAAGTTCAGATGATGAGAACATTCCACCTCTGTTTCTTTCTCAGTTCAGAAAGGATAGAACATTCATGACAGCCTTTTTAGACAGTGATGTTGTGTTGATTTCATATGTTGATACCAAAATGAAAGCTATAAACATTGCTTCAAATGAGCCAAAATTCTACAAAAAAGGCCCCTTGACCCGAGCAAGATTAGTTTCCACATTCATGAGAGATCATGCTGCTGTAGAAGTAGTTGATGTGCTCATGCATTATTACACTACAATGCAGCACACAAATGACTGGAGCCTTTCTTTATTCTTCACTTTACTCAATATTGCTTCAGTCAATGCTCAAGTTATCTGGACTTCGCAGAATTCTCATAATGTTGCGCAACGCCGCTTGTTTATCAAAGAATTGGGACTAAGTTTGCTAGAGAATGATGTTGTCTTGTCGTTGGATGATTCCAATGAGAGTAACAGAAAGTATGCAGGTTTATCGAGTCATATTGCTCCATACTACAAGAACAGAAAGCGTTGTAGGATTTGTGTCAAAACAACCAAAAAAGACAGAAGGACCAAACAGTATTGTGTGCAGTGCAGTCAATTTGTGTGCAGAGAACACTCTTTTAACATATGTACTAACTGTTTGCCATAACATTATCATGAATACCAATATTTTAAAAATATTTCACCTCCTGTAATACTTACCTCAAGAATATGCTTTATGGACATGAGCTACTACTTTTCTTAAGCTATTTTATTTAGGCCATGACAGATGTTGATCCTATCACTGTTATGCCTATTAGATGAAATACAAATATTTTTTCCTTGAAAATAATGGAACCGTGGTAGCCTGAGGCCAAGGTTTTAAATGCTTCAGCGACTGCTAAGTTGTAGATGAATTGTGTTTTCTCGTTATATTTATATATGTTATATCTGTTGGATTAAATGAGAGTTTGTTATAATAGTGTTATGAACTGCAAACATTTTATTTCATCCTTGCAATATCGAAACTATTTACTAACATGTATCTTTATGTGGTGTGATGATTCTTACATGTTATTCCTTACATTTGTCTTAGCTTTGCAAAATCTGAATATCCACACAAGATAAGTCCTCATCCTCACGCCTCCCAAAGGGGCCCCGATGGGGTAGGCAGAGGTGTATAGGTAGTCAGATCAAGTGTATTCTATTCCAATTGTGCTACTGAAATAAAAAGATTTGCTATGCGCTACTACTATGTTTGTTTATTTACTATGGTTAATTTATCGAAAATATCGTAATACATATTCGGTTAATTTTGTTGTAAAAGAATAAACTCTTTTTATTTGAATTGTTTGAGTATATATATATAGAATAAAGATGTCCAATAATTTTATAAACCTACATATACAATATAACAACATGGTGAATAATTTATAATTTATGAATTTGAATTATTTCGCACATAGCATCAAGCTCACGTAAATCTTCTCTTTCAGGGAATGGAGAGTGATAAAGACGAAGATGATGAAGAAGAGGAGGAGATGAATGAGCCAGTGCAAAAGTACGCGAAAGTTCCCAACATGCCGGAGGTGTCAATAACAGTGATGCGACCTTCTGGTGAGACGCTTCACGCGCGGCAAGGTATCCAGCAGCTCGCCTCCAAGGACTGCCTGGTGTGCGGCCGCTCCTACCGGTACTCCCACAATGCGCGTCGGCATGAGCTCACAGCCCACAGTTTCGACAGATACACCAACAAGGTAACCAATAAGAAGGCCCATGCACACATGCAACCAAAACTAAGACCCAACCCATTTAATCCCAAAGCTAGGCTCATGCCTAATCCAATCAGCCACAAGATGCAATTCATGCCCAAGATAATACCATCAAGAGTCGTCCCGAACAAAGTTATCTCACCACCCAAACCTGTACCCATAAAAACTTTAAAGGGCTCCCAGAACAATTTGCCGTATCCGTTGCGAATTAAAGCTCTCAAAGATCTTCAAATTAAAAAGAAGGAGCCTCAAATTCTGAAGACTTTACTCACGTCGAAGCCAGAGGTCCTGGTTTCGGAGCCAGAAATAATCAACTCGGGCCCGGAGAGTCCTGAGACACTGATTTCTGAACCGGAAATTGCGTCATTTCAAGTAGAAGCCATTCTTTCCGAGCCCGATGCCTATGACCAGCAGGGTGAAGATGAAATGGACGGGGAGATGCAAAATAACCAAAGTCACAACTACGACACTGTCGATATGGAGTCGGACAACGAGATTGAGATCGCTCGGCAACACGGGCAGGGTGGTGAGGGAGAGGGTGAGGACCACAATGACAACGAGGATGGTAATCATGATGATGACAATAACATGGAAGGCCCTCACAGTGACAATGAGAAAGATCACGATGATACTGCCGAGAGTCAAGAAAATATGGAAATGGACACTGAAATGAAGGGCGATGACGACGCCAGAGAGGGTGAAGAAGGCCATGAGGACAAGGAACACGATGACCACGATGCCAATAATGAGGACAATGACGATGACTTTGACGACGATCTCCCGCCACTTGATATAGCTCCGGTTGTCGAGATCAATGAAGATATGCAGACAAACTCCTATAACAGTGAAATGAATGAAGAAGATGAAGATCTCGATGAGACCGCTGCCCACGACGACACTGTCGATGGAGAAGTCGGCGAAAAGGAACTCGATCCAGACAAAATATACATAACTAGAACACAAAGGGATTTCATTCAGAAATATCGTGATGTTATCCTACAGATAAATACTAAGCGCTGTGTTTGCTGTGACAAAGAGCATCCTCGCAGAAAGGCCGTCATCCAACATCTACAGAAAAATGGCCACAAAGTTCCAAAGCACACATGCTACAATTGCGTAGTCACCTTTGGCCATATTGGTGCTCTGCTTAGTCACATGAGGTCGAACTCTTGCACCGACCTGTGGAAGATTATTTACAATGAGAATGGAATCACTGATGAAATGGTTATCGAAGACGAGCCTAAAGATAACAAAGCACAACAGTATAAAGATATTTTGAACGCTAGATCGTACGCCTGCAAACTTTGCCCAGCTAAGTTCCAACTGAAGCAATTTATTATGAAGCACGTTCTCGATGTCCACGAGGACGGCCAGTCTCGAGTGCCGCTGGGCTGCGTACACTGCCGCGCCAGATACAAAGACAAAAGTTTACTGAAGAAACATATTCGTAACGGAGAATGCACTGTTTACATAGCTTGCGAGCTGTGTACGGAGAGATTTGTCAATCTTCAGGATTTCAGTGATCACGCCATCGGTGTTCACGCAGGCAACTACGACCAGTCTGATAATCAATCCAAGTGCGTCGACGGTCGCCCGACAGATTGTCCATTGTGCGGCAAGAAGAACTCCAGCTACCCGAATTTGGTGAAACATCTGAAGATAATACACAGCGAAGAAAAGCCGCATTACTGCCAACACTGTGACGCCAAGTTCGAGCAAACCGCGGAACTTAACCAGCACATTTATATGGAACATTCGGATAGAACTCTGGGTGTCAACGTGGAGCCCGACATGTCTCTGGTGAAGGAAGAGGCGGAGGAGTACCACTACTCGTGCACCGAGTGTAATGCTATATTCGAGACCGTCGACGCGTGGACGGATCATCAAGTGGCCGAGCACAATCAGGTGGCGCACCACTGCGACCAGTGCGAGAAGAAGTTCCTGCGACCCTCTGAACTAGCTGAGCACAAGAACACACACTTGCGAGTTAAGTTCTACCCTTGCAGTGTCTGTTCCAATTCTTACAGCACCCCACAAAAACTCTCCGAACACGTGCAACAGTCGCACCCGGGGGCCGCCGCCCAGGCCGCAATTGATTCCGAATTCTTCTGCGATATCTGTATCCGATCATTCAAGAGTCGCCAAGCTTACTCGAATCACATGCGCATTCACGCCAAAATACCTACTACGAACAGAAAACCTGGCGAGACTAAAGGATTCGCTCCGCAGATAATTGGAAAACCTATAAAACAGTTCGCTATGGTCCAACCCAGCATTGTGTCATTCAATCCTAGTTACAACGTCCCGAACGCGCCGTACTCGTGCGATATTTGCGGCAAAGGGTTTATGCACAAGAAGAATATATGGAAACATAAGAAAGTGCTTCACGCAGATTTACTCAACGATAGAAATGACAGCGAGGAGAACACGATGCAAGCCTCCACAGAGGAGGATGAATACAACGTTGACGAAAATGGCGCTGTGCTTTCCACGCCACAATTCAATAGTTTCAACTTTACCAACTTCAATAGCGTACCCCAAGTGGCACAAGATCCAACGCCGTTCTCATGCGAAATTTGCTCTAAACGATTCCCGCTTAGGACCAGTTTGTGGAAGCACAAACGCGCTAAGCACGGAATCATCAATCCCAGCGCAGGAGGCAGCAGTGAAACTCAGACACACTCGGGCGGCGGCGACAACAGTAGCCGGTCGAGCTGCACCATTTGTAAAATCTCTTTCTCTGACAAGAAGTCTTATTACCGTCATAGGAAGAATGTTCACAAATCTACTGCACAAATGTGTAAAATTTGTGGAAAAGCACTGAACTCGACGCAGGAACTTTATGAGCATCTTAAATCCACCCACGCTCGAGAATTGCTCGGCTACAACGCAAATCAAGGCTCAAACAAGTCTCAGGAGATAGCTCAAGATATGGAGCCCGAATATGACAACGATCAGGACGCGATCGATCCCAGCGTGGACTACCAGGCGCGGTACCCTTGCGATACTTGCGGTAAGCAATTCGTCGGTTTGCTGGCGTTGCAAAATCATCAATGTATTACCCAGAATTCCTCGCAACCTCAGACTTTTGACTGTGAAATTTGTCACAAGAGTTATACGTCCATTGCTGCATTGAAGAGTCACCGCGGCTGGCACTTGCGTTCGCCTGACGGCAAAGCAGCCGCAAACAACAGCGGCCTGTGGATGCCTCAACACAAAGTCACTAGCAAAGTGAGCAAACACGAAGTGGTCGGAGTCTCGGCCCCCGCATCATCCGTTATGAAGCGGCGGTTGCCGCCAGAAGTAGAAATAACTGTAGTGAATCCAAATAAAAAGATGCGCTCAGATGACTCTCTCGAGTTGGATCATCAGAATTCAAATACCGGTCCCCTGGAAGACAGGTACTGTACGATATGCGACAAGGAGTTCACGAAACGCGCGGCCTACCAGCGTCACATGGACGAAGTGCACCAACCGAACTCTGTGTTTTGCCCTGTGTGCGAGAAGAGTTTCACACGAAAGTCAACCTTACTCGTCCACATGAAGAAGCACTACGAGGGTGGCGAGAGTAGTACTGCAATTCCCATTGGGCAGTTGGAAGACGAGATGTTCTCGTGCGATTTGTGCGGCTCCCAGTACGACACAGAGAGCGCTTTGCAATTGCATCGGCTGAACCACGGGGAGGAGGACTCGGCCGAGTCGGATGATGATGATGAAGGCAGCATTCCAATAGCGCAGCCGGGTGAGTTCACGTGCGCGCAGTGCGGAGACGGGGTCGCCACTCCGCGAGACCTTATCGCCCACCGCTCCATGCACGCCACTCCGACCAAATTCTTCTGCAATATATGCAAAGTGTACTTCGCGCGAGCCCTCGACCTGTCCTCGCACACGCGCGCCCGACACGCGGACAACGAAAAGGTATTCTTTCCCTGCGCGATGTGCGACCGCTTCTACATGAACAAAAAGAGTTTGCAGCGGCACATCGAAATGGTACATTGATCCCACGCCCTCAATGTCGACTCTTTCACAATTTAATAGATTGTTTCTATTATTCTAAGTATTTGCGAGTCAGCCTTATGAAGAATCCTGATCCTCTATTGTAAATAGTATTTAAGCAACGCTAATGGCACAGCTCGAGTTGTGAGAATGATATTGTATTTATCATTATGTTGTCATTCCTTGTGTTTGTTTTGTTTTTATTGGTTATGAGTTATTTTCATTTTAATACGTATCGATAAGTCTTGCTCACGTATTTGGGTTATTTATATATCTGTCCAATGTGACTTCTAAGGCTGTTGCCTATTGGGTGCAACTTGCGGTCTCTGAATGTGTGTGTTAGTAAGTACTTATCATGATTGATGTTTCGAATTATGGTAATTAAGTAAGCGAAGATATTATATCTTTTACTCGTATATTTACTGTTGGAATCACGGGCCAAAATTTTCTATATAGTCAAAATCAGTCAATGCCAGTGTTTAACGTATAAATGTCATTTTATCTATGTAATAGTAAAACGTGATATGGCTTTCTAAAGAGGACGTTGTCGGATCACTGAGATCTTGGACGAGTTATTTTGAATTCTTAATATTAAATGTAGTTTTAACTTACTATGTAAATACATAATTTAGTTTATAATAGTAATATGTAATTTTGGAAACGATATGAGTTGGTATGAAAAACGGAAATGTGTTTGATTTATTAAAATGTACTGATTATTCTTAGCAATTGTATATTTTATATAAACTAATGTAACCACTAAGGACATATCTCCTCATCTATGGTGACCATAGCTTGTAATGTCACGCATATATCGCCTTGGATCATCCAAAATGTACTCTAAGCAATACTTCAATAGAGATCATATTGTAATCGTTGCATATCCATAGGGCGATGTAGTGTGTTAACGCTTGACACAATCGATTTACACTGAGTACATGACCTACTTAAATTGTAGGTATGTATTTAGTCCGTCTTATTTAAAAATGTCTTATAATCATGGTTGGGTACATCGTTTATACTATTTTTTAATCTTGTTACGTTCGGATTCTATCTTCAATATTTTTTTATTCTCACGAAATTGACACGAATGTCAGTCAGCAAACAAACTTGTGCCAAAACATATTTGATTTGCTTAATTGTTGTTGGATATGCATGTTGATGTATACTTTTAGGTCTAAAAAATGTTCCTGTAAAGTTAATTAAGGTACCGTAATACAAGTTAAATATAGGTCAATTCTGTATTTTACCGTTCACTTGGTGATAACAGCTTCTGCATTAAGCTTACAATAAGCTCTTAAGTGTTTTGTTGCGATTCCGATTTGAATTAAGTTTAATTGAAAAATTAACAATATTTTGTAATAAGTTTAAATTTAAGGTGATTAATTGCCTTGGAAACCTATATAAAAGAGTCTCAATATGTTTGGGTTTTTTTGAATTATTGTAATTATGCCCACAATATTGTTACGAGAAGGAAAGTAATATTTTGTATTAGAGTAAATACAAATTATTTAAATAGTTATTAATGAGGTCCTTATAAATATTATCTTGTACCTAAATTGTTGACATTGCAAATTATTTTGTGTAGTGGTTCAAATACTTATTTCAGGTTGCGTTACATAGGTGTATCATGAAGGTTTTAATATTTCTTTTAATAATTTGGAAGTGAGTGTCAAATTACGATTTCTTTTAAATCGTATAGTTCATTATTTATCGGCATGAATGTTAGATTATATTATATTATATTATACTTGAAGTAATTTTATCAAAAATCAACGTGATTTTTACGCGGTACAAATACTACTCAAACACATTGTTATTGTCCATAGATGAGGTTTCGTTTGTCTTTCTTTGTGGTTTGATGAATAAAGTGACTTAATGATTATTGCTGATGTTTTATTTATTACCTATCACCCGATAGAAAAATGATGTCGCAACGGCATCTTCAAGGCGATGGTTAAAGTAAGCACCAGACTGGAAAGGGTGGCGTGTCCTATGGAATGGAACGAAGGCAGAGAGCCTATGCCCAACAGTGGGCTAATCAATGGGCTAACTTACTACTGACTGCCCTGCCGATTTATTTAACCGGCTCGAAGGACCATGATCAACATCCATGCTAACAGACCCTAAGCTGTATATGATAACGGCTTACAATACATAATAATAATAGCGTCATTAATGCGAGACTCCCAATAGAGCGATCTAGATTTTGACAAACAAATCAGCGCCATCTGCTGACGCTCTTGTACAAATAAATCAATCTTATACAATATTGATCAATATAATTATTATGTATACCTATACTCGCAGTCCCCCGCGGCTTCACCCGCCTATGCTACGTTTTGATTGATAGATTTTATGACCTAGAATGAAAGCTATGTTGACATACCCAGGATTCGCTGCCATACAATAAAGTAGGCACCATTATCGCGTTCTTCTTGCTCAGACTTTTAATGTGCTACCTCTAACTACGTAACGTGGTAAATATGAGAGTAGTCCCACCTTTATTGCGGCGGATATATAATTGAATATTTTGCTTCTAACGTGACAGTATCCTGACGACTACGTCAGGCGGTTATGAATTAGTTTTGAAAAGGACAGCAAGTGCATCTATGAGGCTGTCCCTTTCGTACACTCTTATAATTATGTCATGACAATTCCGTTTCATGGTACATACGTACCCTTGTTGATTGGATTGGACAATAAGGTGCGAAATAAGTAAAACTCCGTATAGATTGCACAAAACATTTTAATATAAACTTAAAAAGTCGTACAACAATATGAAAAATTATTATTGACTAATTATATTAGCGGGCATGGAGAGCCGCATTTACTATATTATGCAAATTTTATATTATCTTTAACACTTCCATCGAATATATCTTACAAAAGAAAGAAAAATAAAAAGTATCTTTATATTAAAAAATCTCATTACGCTAACTTGTATTATTATTATTAAACTTACATTATAGATTTTATCTACAAAATACTGTAGCAGGCCGAGCAGTTTTTCAGTGGAGAGGCAACCGATTTATAATTTACGTAATAATTTAATAAAGTATTACAGGTATTGAAATAATACAACTAGACTTAACTCTAAATCAAAATATAAAAATAGTAAAAATAGTTGTACATTTCCGCTTTGTGGCTCCTCGTGTACCCGCGGCCCTCTCGGCGCGCGGCACGACAAAAGCACGGCTACCCGCATACCTACCATTGCCTACTCCCTTGCTCTCTCCATTCAAAAACCGAACACCAGCCACCAAGTGAAATGTAAAAAAGATAAATAACACATAATATTTATTTCCATGAATTGCATGCACCCGTTATTTTATGAATTGAGAAATATTTTTTCTATCTTTTAATCATATTCATGTCTTTTCAACAATATAAGTATACCATACACGCTAAGGCCGGTCCCGCGGCGCGACGACCGGCAATGTACACAAGGACTAATATCTTCTTAAAAAAATACTGTTAGATTGAAACGTAGCTAAACCTAGAATATATTATGTATATTATTAAGGGTACAATCGTACGAGTGATGATTACACTATGTGAGATCTCCGACGCCCTCGGGCGGCCCGCCGCCGTCCGACCGCGTCCCCCGGATATGCAAACATTATTACACCATACGAGTACAATACATACCAGTACACTATAATAGATAGTAAGTATGAATTTATCAATTTCAATATTAAAAATACGTAATTTCTCTATTGGCCTTTCGTTTCCACGTGAAAAATTAGACAAATATCGCGTACGAATATATATTATGTATACATATTAAATATTAGTATTTTCTTAGATCGGAGGACGTATGTATACAGGCTCGCTCTAGAAGGTACGTCGTCGTTAGCGCACGCGGCCGCTCGGCCTCTCGCTCCCTTACACCCTACCATTCCTACCAATACATTATCGATATCGAACGAAGACATCAAAAACTTGACTCGGCATTAAATATTACGAAAATAAATTGCCGGCGAGTCGCGCGGCTGATTATTGCTCCTATCGATAAATTTACACATCGACGTAACGAACGAGAATACAAAAAGTTATGGAAAATCGTACGGATATCACAAGCGGCGGGCGGCGCGGGACGCCCCCGCGGAAAATAAAAAAATAAATCGCGGCGCGCGTCTCTCTCGTAAAAAAGTAAAGACTCTATGAGCGGGTCGCGCGGAGCGGCTGGCGCGCGTGAGCTCAGTTGGCCAGCAGCAGGTGCGCCGGCGCGGGCGGGTACGGCGGCGCGGCCGACGGCGCCTGCTCGCGCCGCGCCCCCAGGAAGCCCGGCTCGCCCGCCGGCGACAGCGCGCGCGCCGCCAGCTGCTGCTGCACCGCGCGCTGCTTGATGTAGTTGCTGAACTCAGTGGGAGACATGCGGTTGGCACGCTTGCTGCTCGTCTTCAGCTTCGTGCTGCCGAACTTGGTCTGCGCGAATGTGGCCGTCGTAAAAGTCAGCGGCTGCGCGCGGAACGGCGGCGCGGGGGAGAACGCGGCTGGCGCCGGGGGCGAGGGTGCCGCTGCAGGCTCCACCGGGCGGAAGCACTGCGCCTCGGGGTTGAACGCGCGAGTCACCTACAAATATATAAAAAGTTATGTAGCAAATAGCTTCGTTAATAGCCTATTCAATTCATTAACAGAGCCGTGGTGGTCGAGTGGTTCGAGTAGTTGTCTGCAACACAAAGATCGCAACTTCGAATCCCGCCTGTACCAATGAGTTTTTCTAAACTTAAATACAGTAATTAGTCACACCATGAGCATTACGGTGAAGGAAAACATCGAGAGGAAACCTGCATACGTCTGAGAAGAAATTCAAAGGCGTATGTATAGTCGTGCTTGAGTAACGGCGACGGGCTCGCCATCTGTCACGTTGGCACATATAATATATCTTTGGCGGAATGTGGGTGTATGGGTATTACCTATACACCTCTGCCTACCCCTTCGGGGACCCTTGTGGCAAGGTGTGAGGATATTTAAATACATTAACAACCTACGCACATATTACATTAACAATATTATGCACATTTGCCATTTGCAAAGATTACCTGTAGGTATTTTAAGTACTGAGGCCAACAAGATGTATATATAATGGTGACATTAAATCTATCCATACTTAAGTGGATATTATAGATATATTTTCCTTATTCATTTAATTAAAAAGTAATTTTACCTCTCTATCGGTCCTCTCATCAGCGGCGCGTTCGTCACTGCTGAACAGCACCTTTACGGCTCCCTTCTCACCGATGCGGTATGAAACTTCACCTGCAATTGATAAGAACTCATCTTTAATAAATTATAAATTAACTTATCCAATCTGAGACTGATGAATTTGAACGAAGCAAAAGAGGTATGTAAGTCTAGAGAAAACTGGCGCTCAATAATCTCGGCCTACCCCGTTAGGGACTCGGCGTGATGATATGATGATGTTGATGAACTTATCTAATAAAATATTCTGGCCTCCAACCAGGCCTGGCCTTTAAGGATACCATTGCTACATTGGCCAATTCCTACAGAAACGCTGTCGGTCAAAATCAATAATTAAATCTGTGATTTAGATACGAAACTGATTCTAATTGTAACGAACATTTTTCATATTTGCAATCTTAGGATGTTAGTGCATAATATGACTGCATATTTGGTCCAATATGAACAGACTACATCCAGTTACGAGGGGTTACGAGACAATCGTACGTCCTCGCACTGCGGCGTAATGTGACCTCGGCTATTTAGCGTGTTATGCAACTGCCGTATCCATATACGGCACATAGGCAACGTTATTGAGCTATGTAATTTTTTACTTAGCGCTTACTTAATATGTAAGCGACTGCATAACTTCATAGCAATAGTGCATCTATCATCTATCCCTCCTTTGCAGAAGAGGGTTTACAAATAATAATAAATTGTTTGTCGATGTCAAAGTTTATGCTTTATACATTGACAAATACCTCATAATAGGTAGAGGGAGTAGAGCGTCAGTTCTCCCTAGACTTACACCTGGTGATTATGAAGCTTAAAATGGAAAATATACGGCGAATTTTTCTGTCAGAAGAAGCAAGCCTTCCAGCCACGTTCCAATACTTGGATGAAATCGATCGAACGATCAAGGATGGAAACGTTAGAGTACTCGAGGCCATCGAGCATGTGTGAAAAGATTGATACAGTTGGATGAAGCGCAAAAGGTCTGCCTAATACGCGTGGGACTCGGCTAGAGGCCATGTAGGTAAGTTTGTAAATGTCAATGGTTTCATGACTATCTACTACTTGAATATCGTTGAAGAAATAATCTTTTGTTCCGATGTTTTATGGTCTTGATGAAAGACAGATAAACCGTGTACTTATTAAGTAGAATCATACACGAGACGACCTTGAATTGCATTTGAATACTACCTACAGTTTTAATTACATGCATGTTCGTTCACGTTTTCATTACCAGCTCTTAACGTTGGAACAAACAGTGCTTAACTATTGCACGTTATATGGAGTGAATAAGCGAAAATTACTAGACTAATAACAATGTCTGGAATTTTCACGTTATCCCAAAGTCATTGTTACCAAGGTTTCAATTAGGGTTGACAATCGTAACTGTTCATCACATTAATTAAATAACAAATAAGTCTATTCGCTATTTTTTATCAATAAACAATGGAAGGTTTGGACACATTTAGAGCATCAGTGAATAAGAATTGACGAACAGATATGCAACGTAAAAGTGTCTGGAATAATTGGAACCACGTTCCAACCACCTTGATCAAATCGATCAAACTCTCAGGGATGTGAACGTCAAAAGTACTTGAAGCCGACGACCATGTATAAGACTAAGTCTACATAGAACTGACACTATACCAACTCCACTACTATTTACTCTAATACCTCTGCCTGCCTCAGGAGGAACTCTGCTTAATGATATGTATGTATGCATAATTCCAAATGCGCAATTCAATTGAAAATCCAATCATCATTATTGATTGCAAAAGTACGTCATGACTACGTATTTTCTTACCTGGATCAACCCAAACTGCCAAATCTCTGGGCAGATGTTCGAGCACATCCCTCACAGGTACTCCAGACTCCCGCGCCGCCCTTTCAAGTACTGGGTCCAGTGGGCCTCCAGTCTTCAGGCACCGGAAAGCAGACCCCCTGCAGGGTCTGTCAGGGTACCAGTGACCCCGAAACTTATCCTTGAGGGCCTTCTCTAGCTCCTCGCCGAAGATGTTGACTCGCCGTCTTGGCAGTTTGTTGTACAGGTACGATATTACGAAGTTAAGCGCGACTTGTACTTCAATATGCATGGTTGGTTTCACTGTGGACAAGAGAGAATTTATATTATTAGGTAGAACTATTTCAGTGGTACAATAGAATTCTATAAGAGAGTAGATCTCTTCTACTATAATGTATTTTTCTTTAGTTGCATCTTGCATATGCATGATAGCATGTGTTTCGGTAACTTCTGCTATGACACACTTTTCTACTTAACTGAACAATGGTGAGACCAGAGGCCTCCACCACTTTCTGTAGATCAGACCTTGACTTAAAGAGTTGCTGGTTCACGAGATCAAAGTACCTAGTTGTCTGTCTGTCTGATAACATGTATATTTATCTAGAGAAGAATAAAGTTCAGAAATAACGCTAACAGAGGCGAAAACCTTTATTTATTAGAAATCGATAGAAAACGTGGTGCCGATACGATGTCGAACCAGTGCACTCACTGGAAAAATAGGCTTGTGGGTAATTTGCGAATCTAATATTAATATAACGATCACTACCAAGAATCGTTTTAGATTCCTCATGGTTAAATCAATATTGGAATATATTTAGAGCGAATATACGCCTTTATTCTACATTTTCTGTGCTAGGAATCCAGATGACTTACGAGTGCGATAGCTTTAAATATAATTCAGTGAATGTCAGGAAAATGTCAGCCGTTTGGAAAATTTACGGCGACAACACAAGAGGACGTGACACTAGCCTCCCTAACACACACACACACACACACACACACTTTACAAATAGTACGCTCAAACTCGGATCCAATGGGCACTAAGATCCACGTTTTTACTACTAACCTGGTCTTCTATGTATGTATATATACCTACATAATAGTTAGTAGCGAATAATTATTGTTTTAAACTCTCTGTTCTCTTAATTTGAATTTCTCTGATGGACTCGCCGTGTGTCACGTTAGCACTTAAAATATATCTCTGGCGGAAAATGGGTTAGTGGGTATTAGCTATACACCTCTGCCTACCCTTCCGGGGACGTTGTGGGAAGGCGAGAGGGAATATATGAAATTCGCAATTACAGAAAATCTGGGGCGAGGCCTTGAAAGTTCGGCTCTAATAATATTTAAACATAGATGTGAACGTGTCTGAGGATATTTGTTACTTCTACACGCAAATTACTGAATGGGATTGGATGAAATCTGGCATAGACAATGATACAAATTCTACGCAGATGAAACATAGGGGCACAGCTTAAATAAACAAGTATACCCAATTGTTACGACATCCGGTCGTCGCTCCCGTCTACGTTCACACACAAAAACATTGCTAATATTATTTCCGCACAAAATTAGCTTTGGCCTTCTGAGTACAAGGAGATACGAATGTCACAGCAATGGAAGAGGTATCTATGCAATTTACGTTTTTCATCATTGTTTGCATAGTTAGGTTATGTGTTAATTGACTACACGTAGATCTAATAAAAGTGCTACTCCAACTTAAGTGACTACGAATTTCCAAATAAGGAAAGGACGTTTTGTTTATCTATATGCTAGAAAACGTGATAAATATTCGGATTTATAGAACTCCAATGGGATCAGTTAATGAATCTTAATATAATATGTTGCACAAGTTAAAATGTGCTATTTCATACACACCTCTTTGATCTCCCTATACGTCATAGGAGACTTTATCTTCTATATATCCTCTCGCCTTTCCACAAGGGTCCCCGAAGGGATAGGCAGAGGTGTATAGGTAATAACCACTTTCCGCCAGAGATATATTTTAGGTGCCAACGTGACAGATGGCGAGTCCATCGCCGTTACTCAAGCACGACTTACTTACATATGCCTTAAATTGCTTCTCCGACGTATGCAAATTTCCTCTCGATGTTTTCCTTCACCGTAAATCTCGTGGTGTGACTAATCACTGTACTTAATTTCAGAAAAACTCATTGGTACAGTCGGGATCCGAAGTTGCGATCTTCTAACACATCTAAAATCAAATGTGCATAGTATCCTGTGTAGATATTAGTAGCTCCATGTAACACGGGACATCCCGAGTTTATTATTTGCGTGTTCTCGCGCACGCTCGGCCGTGACAGCTAGCTACCGCGATATAATATCTGGCCCAGTTCAAGCCACGAACTACATTTCACCTCATATCTCCAGAAATATATATTTACTGTTATAATAAATTGTTGTTACTCGTTGTTTATTTCAAAGAAGAAATTCAATGACGTATGCTCATATAGACATGCTTAAGGGACGTTGATGGACTCACCTCTGCGTATATCAAATTAATATTAAAGGCAGCACTTTTTTTTTTTTGAAGGAAAACATCGTGAGGAAACCTGCATACGTCTGAGAAGAAATTCAAAGGCGTATGTATAGTCGTGCTTGAGTAACGGCGATGGACTCGCCATCTGTCACGTTGGCACCAAATATACCTCTGGCGGAAAGTGGGTGTGTGGGTATTACCTATACACCTCTGCCTACCCCTTCGGGGACCCTTGTGGGAAGGCGTGAGGATATATATACATAAAACTCTGTACACATATTCTTAGAGGTATTAGAAGTAACATAGGATACGTTTTATTGAAAAAAAAAATCCGAAAGTTTAAATAGCCGTCAACGACGAAGTCGCGGGCACAGCTAGTAGTTATATAAAGATTTATGTCGCCTGAAAAAATACCGAGGGATGGAGTAAATATGAGTCGGGCTAAAAAAATATTTTCTTTCATAAGATCAATCGACGGCGCGATGTGAATGAAAACACAAATATTTGCTCACGGGATTAACTAATCGATAGTTGGGAAAATATATCATATCTTTTAAATATATATGTATATTACTCGCCATGTGGTTTTCGAAATATATTTCGGGCGAACAGTGTTGTTACACCTTTGCCTACCCCTTCGGGGACCCTAATAGTAGGAGCGGGTAGTAGGTACCAGCCAGAGGTATATTAGGTGCCAACGTGACAGATGGCGAGTCCATCGCCGTTACTCAAGCACGATTATACATACGCCTTTGAATTGCTTCTCAGACGTAGGTTTCTTCTCGAAAACTGAATCAACGTGTATTTTGCTTTTATAATTATGTTTTATATTGATATAATAAAATAATATAATAGATGTGTGTAAAGGTGCGTATATGTTTTTATTATTAATTCCATATTGTTCTTTTTACAACATCAACCACAGTATTCCAGTGAAACTTTCTAAAAGGTCTAGTTCTGTAAATATTGGACCGAAGGAAGTTTAAAACTCGAGGTGGCAATTACGAAACAAAATAAAACACGCAATCGTTTTTGGCATTGTTGGCAACACCGAAATTGTTCTAGTTTCAGCTGTAAATTTTGCAAAGGTTACCTCGATTCAGTGCCAACTTTTAACTGTGTCCCGTTGTATGCGGAAGAAAAAATATGCAAATTGTAGTGTCATCAAAAGGAAAAAATATTTGCCTAGTTATCTTAAGAAGGCTCGACTCTCGCATCTTTTTTTTTTTTTTTTTTTCGAGGGGGAAACCTTCTATAGGTACCCGGCCGTCCTGGGGGGGACGAACGGGTTATGTGAGATTTCTACTCACTAAAACCCCCTCGGCAGCCTTCCTTTGTGTATATAAGAGGGCTCTGTGATCTCCTGAGGAACGCACCAGTGTCGACTCTCGCATCTGACGCAACACAACGTTAAAAACATCGTAGAGCGATATAAGAGGTAACAAGTTGTTAATATTGTTAGTCCCAATAGAGTCCTTGAAGGTTTGAAAAGAGGTAGCAGAGATGTAAAACACCTTCACTGTGGAGGAGATATATATTTTGGGTGTCAACATGACAGACAGGTATCAAGCACCCTTTCTCAAGAACTTCTTTAAACGTTTGCAGGTTTAGTACTGTCGATGTTTCCTGTACTGAAAAGCTCGTGGTTTGATACATCTCTATTTATATATTTAAGTTTCGAAAACTTATTATATCTAATTCTTCTTAGAAATATATTTAGAAATACTAAATGTAATTCTTAGTATTAATGTAAAATAAACACCTTTATTTACTAGCGCTTACACTAATATAATCCAAACAGCGGAAACTTTAGTTTAGGCCGGATGGAAAGGCTTTCAGGAAAATAATTGAAAACTATAAACCCTTTGAAGGGTTGTCGAGCCCTACCAGATTAGTTTATTTGATATCAGTATTTGTCCGGCTACCAGTCGAGTCCTTAATGGGACTGAAAAGTTTAACACTAAAATACTAAGTGAAATATGAACACACATACTCCAACCGTAGCATCTGAATTTTAATGAAACGCGAGTTATTGTATTTACTTGAGTAATGTTCTAAGCGATGTTCAAACTTTTTGGGGTGTGAGTTTAGGTTTTTATTTACATGTTAAACTACTTAGATCAAAATGGTCCAATACTCAAGGATGAGTCAAGAGTACTCTTCTAAGCCGTAGGGACTGATGAAAGTCAATAAAGCGTAATATATAATTATATAATGTCAACATACGTTACTCTCCCTTATACCTATGTAACATTCCAAATAACCGTATGGTGACTTTATGTTTTGGGTGTAATCGCTAGCAGCAAGTGACGAATGGGGCAAGCTTCTGCCAGTCCACAACTATTGCGTGGAGTTCTGGAAACTTTACTCAATACAGCAACACAAAGCTACCTACGAATTTACCTAGGAACAGTGCAACTTGGATTTAAACATCGGTTTAAATTTTGATTTCAAAAGTATCTCAAACTTTCTTATTATATTAGAGAGGTTCCGTATGCCCAAGTATATGTCTCAAATGGAGTAGGCGTGGGTTATTATACTACCTACTGCCAGAATACATAAAAGATGGTACAAGCTACGTTTTACAGGTTAATGGTTTTGTTTTCTCATCATTATGTTAACAGAGCCACCCTTGTCACGACGAAGGTCGCTATGAAATGACATCAAAGTCCAGTGGTGCAAACTATGAGCAGAGCGTGAAACATTATTTAATTTATATACATACATATCATCATGCAGAGTCCCTCACGGAGTAGGGATATGTTATAAAGAGGAACGATATTATTAATTGTATGTTTGTAATGGATACATTAAAAAACCACTTAACCAGTTAAAATGTAATAGCATGTATTGAAAGAGATAAATATCCATATATTATTATATATTTTATGTAAGGTATGTAAGTCTAGAGAGAACTGGCGCTCTATACTCTCTGCCTACCCCGTTAGGGACTTGGCGTGATGATATGTATGTATGTATGTATTTTATTATCATCACGCCGAATCCCTAACGGGGTAGGCAGTGAGTATAGAGCGCCAGTTCTCTCAAGACTCTTTCGCTTCGTCCACATTCATCAGTCTTTTCATACATATTTCATTATGTTAGCTATTTTATAATCAAATTTACAGCCGCTGATAAAGTTAGTGATGTATACAGGCAAATAACAGTAAGAGAAAATGCTGAATGTCGATGAAGTGAAAGAGGTATGAAAATGTAGAGAGATTGGCGGCTTTACTCTCTCTGCCTTCCCATGTGAAGGACTCGGCGTGATTATATGTGGTGTATGTATGCATGGATATAAATAGTTATACTTGAGAGTAAAGCACGAGGCGATTGGTTTATTTTTTTGACGTATACACAATTTATTGGGCGGAATGAACGTCGCAATACACAGAGCACTTGGACACATATTTAGCGTTACTTCACATGACACAGACCTTTTTGTAATGAATCTAAGTACACTTCGTGACAGGACAATGTCATTGTATATATTATTAAATCGCTACCGGCTGCAACAAACACCGTGATTACAGTTCCCACCAGCGGCTCGGCTAAACGTGTGCGCGTGAGTTTGAAGGTCGCAATTAATTTGCCTTAAGATTAATAGTGGTTCTGTACATTTGCATCCGACCTGTAAAAGCTTTTAACGATCCAGGTTTGTTTAATTAATTTTTGATGTATAACTTCTGATAGAACTGTACATATTTGTTGAATGGTTTGTCCTACTTCCTTATACTTATTATAAATGCGAGCATTTTTGGGGATGTTTGTTCCTCGTTTACGCAGAACTTCCTTTATGTAATTGAATTAAATATGGTACAAACATAGATTAGTAGATGGATTATATAGGGTATGTTTTATTATTCAGAAATAATTTAATTAAATCTATTTTTTTGCGCGGACGAAACTGTTTCAGTACCTACCCTTTTTCGCCGGACCTATTCAGGTGCTATCGTGATATATCACAATTTCTATCACTACGTATGGAGCCTCCTCATGACTTTTTCCACTAGTAATAGATCAGTTTTCAAACCTACATATCCTTACTTACCAGGTTACTCGAACCAAGTAGGTGGATGCGAGAGCAGTTCTCTTTACACTTACGGACCTCTTTGCTCTTAAGGTAGGTAAAGCAAGGAGGCTACTTGGGTGATAAACAAAAGACGATAAGAAATGGAAGCAAGGAGGTTCACGTAAGGATAAGGATTGACGTTTTGAACAAATATTTCACATATTCAATGCCTCACCATAAAATTACACAATAACAATAGTAGTGTGTACACACGCAAACCGACCGAGCGTGACAAGATTTGTAGTTAAAATTTTGTTTTTACATGATTTAATCAGTTCACAAATCCGTAGAAAACTTTTCAACTGCCATATAATAATAAATAATATATACCTGGGACAATTCCACACAAATTGACCTAGTCCCAAATTAAGCAAAACTTGTGTTATGGTAACTAGAAAACGATGTATTTACTTTTATAGATAGATATATACTTAAATACATAGGACATCCAAGACTAAGGTACAAATGTTCGTGTTCATCACACAAATATCTGCTCTCAGCGGGATTCGAACCCGCGACCTCAACTTTCGCAGTCAGGAGCTCTAACCACTAGACCAGACGGTCGTCGTGATTTGATCGTGTAATGTATTTATGTATAAAATGGTCTATTGGAGATCAAATGCTGTCCTGACATTAGAGCAATAATCTAAACTGAAATGTAATGGAGATTCTTAAATGGTTGGCAAAGGTTTACGTCTATAGGGTATTTTACATAGGCTAATAACAAATTGCAACCATCTTCCTATATCAGAAATTGGACTTTAATTTTGTAGATATAAGAATGATATAAAATAGTAAATATAAGTTATTATTTTGTTATACGTATAAGTTATATATATATATTACATACAATAGTATTGTATTAAACTAAAACGTAGGGCACCATGTCATGTAGCCGCCATCACATTGCCGTGCCCTCAAACAGGGTGTAATTTTATCCTTAAGCATAGAATATTGTAATTTAAATGATCTCTGTGTTTTAGGTTATTTTTACATGCAATAAATATATTTGATTTGATTTGATTTGAAAATTCTATCTGTGCCTTGATCTGTGGTAGATAATTTTAAATCCAAGTGTCTTTAAATAACGAAGGTGCCCGTTAAACATCTGACACCATTCACAGAATCCACACATCGATTTCCGCGAATGAAACCGAGCGTATTCGAATCTTCGGCCGCAACTTGTGCCCCATTTATATCTGTAACCCAGTATCGATCGGTCGCCCCACTGCCCCACAACCCCTGTTCACGCACAAACAATATAATAACTAAACACCAAGGCAACAAAGTTCAGAATTCAGTGTCATTCAAATGGGCTTTAAACAGAGCCGAATCGACTTCGAAGGTACTCTTTCTTTGGATATTTTGTTTCAAAATGGTGTTTGGACTGCTTGTTCCAAGCCAGATTGGATAGTTAAAATTGTATACGTTTCTACTATAATTTCATTCGTATACATGTCTATATTTTATTTGTCTCTAAAACCCTTGTTTGTTTCAATGTAATTTAAATTATTTCCTTCGCATATTCCTGTCGATGCAATTACATATTAATATCATTAAAGGAATAAGAAATGTTTTCCTTTAATAGAGTTTTTGCTGAAGACTCTTGAAGCTGAAGACTATTGAAGCGAATACAATCATAGATCACGAGATATAATCAGTATGGTAATGCGATAGGGCCTACAGTCGAGGGCAATCATTATTGCTTGTAGAACCTTGATATTTTCTTTCGATATGTTGAGTACTAACAGTTCGATAGCGGATCACGGATTACGGTACTTCTAGTGTTGAAGTACCGTAATCCGTAATTAAGTATACGTGCATATTTTTGTATATATTGCGGCCGATTGGTTCGACTTGTTTAAATAGACGACTGAAATAGAGTCTGTATCAATTAGTTTTTCTGAAATGCGTGTAAGTACAACCTTTACTTTAGTACACCATATTTGAACAGCTTCAAAAATCTGTACTTAATTATGCTATAGTTTAATCGCCTGAAAATGATGGTATAGACCAAACGTAGAACTTAAAATCTCCCAACATCACGCTTGCCATATATTGAGATAAACATATTTTTAAAAGATTTTCCAATTGAACATGGTATCTAGTAAATAGTGGCCGTTTCCAGAAAAGTCTGAAACAAAGCGTTATTGTTATCTGTACGGAATGAAAGTGTTAATATGAGTGTATTTTATAATGCCGTTTAAGGTGTGAGATGCAGCGGTTACTGGAAGCCGGTATATTTTCATTTAAAGTTTATCTTTATATATATTTCTTATGTGCGTGTGTTTGTCACTGAACTCCTCCTAAGCGGCTGGACTAATTTTAATGATGTGTGTCTTCAGGTGGATTGTTGGTTTGGTTTGTTTGTTTAGATTCACAATTGAACCCGATAGGTGGCGTAGCGATCGCGTTTCAGGAAATTTAATTTTTTCACCCGAACGAATCTGATGCTGGGCGGGAGAACTAGCATATACATATGTATTGAACGGGCAAATTAGAGGGTACAGTATTAAATCGAACTTATGGGGCGGCTGGACCCGAGCAATAGTTTCGTCAAAGTCAAGAGAACTTTATTCTGAAATAAAACAAAGTCTAGTCTATCTCAGTGCCTGATTTCATCAACCTTGCAAGGTAAGCCGAAATAAATTCCAGCCTCTTTGATCAGCTTCTTTCGTTATTAAACCGAGACGGCTAAGCTCAAAGCTGCGCTCAGTTTGAACTCCGTTTGAATAAGCTCCGTTCCGCCTACACATTGCGCCAAACGTTAACAAATGGGATACATCCATCTATGTTACGCAGCTCTTGGTGAGAAAAGACTTGATGTATTTTTATAGCTTAATAATCTTTTCCTCCTTACCTACAATATATTACCTACTCGCAACAAATACAGTAGGACCTGTACATTCGTTGGTTGTCTGTGTCTCAAAGACAAAATGGGTTTAACGACGTCTGCGGTCTTCGATTGAGTAATTCTTCCCTTACCAATACTTTGGCTTTTAGAAAGCTTTTAAATGCATTTTCATGGTCCACTGCTGCGGCAAATTGGTCCTTATTGTGGCAGCGTTAAGGCAATTTATATTTACTGTCGCTGAAAGTAGCGGGCAACGTTCCTTTTTTGTTAAGTATTTCGAAAAGGACTCGGTGTTAAAATTTTATTACGTTTACGCTATTTTGCGTAAAAAATTGGTGGGGCGCGTCTTCGTGGATGACACTATCTATATCATTTAAGTTGTTATGCCTGCGAAGCTAAGTATTACGTGTTCGATCCCCGCTGGGCGTAGATATTTGTGTAAAGACTTTAGGTTACCTAGAATTCGAAGAAGAATTAGAAGTCAAGGTTATGCCTAAAGCTATGTATATAGCAAAACATGTTTTGTATTGCCTACAAGTTAAAATGTATGAATACGTAAATTTTAAGCCGTCCACATTATTATTAACTTCTCGCGTACAAGCCAGCAATATATCATCAACTTAATATTCAGTGTGTAAAAGTAGTTTAACCTTCAGCGCGAAATGCGAAAGTGTCAATTATGAAAAACGTGCAATGTTACAAAATATGAATTCTGAAAGTTAAATGGAAACTTTACATGGAAAGCGCCGGGGAGCAAACATTTTCCAGTCAATATGATTGAACGAAATTATACGAAATATTGTAGAATTATTCATTAGCTGAAGTGTTATTAACATAAATATTGCGTTTTTTGTAACCGCTTAAATTAATACAATAACATGTTTACTGCATAATGTATGGATAGATGTGTCATGTTAAAGAATTCAAAGTATGCTAAGAAACTTAAACTAAGAATACTATGTAAAACTAGCTTATGCCCGCGCCTTCGCCCGTGAGGTGTTCGAAATAGTAGCTTATGTATTTTCCTGCTAAAATCGGTTCAGCCGCTATGCCGTGAAAGAATATCAATACTTTATAATATCAGAACTTTGAATTTTAGAGCTTAAAAAAAAGTTGCCTATGTCCTATTCCTAGGTAAGCCAACACGATTTCAACTTTCAGCCAAATCAGTTAAGCCGTTTTGCCGAGAAAGAACCGCAAACATCGAAACTTACAAACTTTCACATTTATAATATTAGTAAGATAAGATTAGATTAAGGCTAGTAAACTGAATATTATATTATACCTATATATATTTCTTTATTTCGTCGATTGAGTAATTCTTCCCTTACCAATACTAAGGCTTTTAGAAAGCTTTTAAATGCATTTTCATGCATATCTATATATTTCCTTATAATACTACTTTTTATTTACAATAACAACAATTAATAATATTTGCAAATAACAGTTGAAACTAACTACTTACAGATAAAATATTAGCTATTCAAATTTTATTTATAACTGAAGATTCAAGTTATTTATTTTCAAAACATTAACAAACTTCCGTATGCGTTTACGAATTGTTACACACAATTGCATTGCAGGGAGATTTTATTGAACTAATGACCGACACAATTGCCCCTCAATTATTAAAACGTTTCCGGTAGGTCTTACTTCCTCCTTATCATTTAGCCCTTTGCTACTGTACAATCCGATTTACGTCCTTCTTTACTTTAATCTAAGAGCTGGTATTTCAAGCCATACTTATATTAAAGAGAGGCAGGGTCTGTTTGTTTGGATGCGTTAATCTCAGACAGAATCAGATTTGAAAGAATGAGCCATGGTGACAGAGTGGTTCGAGTAGTTGCCTGCAACACAAAGATTGCAAGTTCGAATGCCGAGTGTACCAAAGAGTTGGTCTGAGCTTAAGTAAAGTGATTAGTCACATCACGAGCTTTACGGTGAAGGAAAACATCGAGAGGAAACCTGCATACGTTTGAAAATAAATTCAAAGGCGTACATATGAATAGTCGTGCTTATGCGATGGATTACCTACTAAAATATATCTCTGGCGGAAAGTGTGTGTATTACCTATACACCTCTGCCTACCCCTTCGGGGACCCTTATATGAAGGCGTATATATAATATGGAGGCTCAATTACATACATACATACATATCATCACGCCAAGTCCCTAAAGGGGTAGGCAGAGAGTATAGAGCGCCAGTTCTCTCTAGACTTAGATACCTCTTTCGCTTCGTCCACATTCATCAGTCTCTTCATACATGCTCGTCGGTTTCGAGTATTCTTAACGTTCCCAGCTCAGTTATTAAGAAAATATATTCATAGTGGTTTCATATTCAAAGTTGACTATCCAAGGGAGCGGATTAGGAATCTATATGTGATTACTGTTCCTCTTCCTTATCTACCCCGCTATATGTGTATTAAATGTAAGCGTGGGAAAACCCGCGAAACACAGCTAGTATACTCATAAATATGCATAGAGTTCGGATTATATTTCGATGTCTAAGCAGCATGTTGTATGACACGGATACATCGGATACGACGTCATTTGCATGTGATTGAAAGCGTACCACTGTAAATTAATTCTGATTTGTCACACCGCGAGCTTTAAAGTGATGGAAAATTACGCGAGGAAATTCGTAAGACATATAAAGTTGTAATATATAGCGCGAACGAGGGTGTGAATGTTAAGATGAAGAACGGCATGTTACATTGGTTTGGACATATAGTAAGGATGAGTGAAGAAAGATTTAAGAAACAGATATACATTGCGAAAATTTGTGCAAGAAGAGGCAGAGAAAGATCACGTTCCAACTACCTAGATTAAGTAGATCGGACACTCAAGAGTACTCGAAACCGGCGAACATGTATGAAAAGACTCATGAATCTGGACAAAGCGAAAGAGGTATGTAAGTCTAGAGAAAACTGGCGCTCTATTCTCTCTGCCTACGACTTGAAGTGATGTATATGTATGTATGTAAAGTATTTAAGCCCGTGTCTGAGAAACGCCTTCAGACCGCCATTTGGCACTAAAAACATTGGGTGTACTATAAACCTCGAGGGATATTTTTTGTGTGGAGTACGGTGATTAATGTCGAAAGTGATATGGTATGGTTGCTAATGGTATATGCTTTGACTGGCGTTTTTTTTCAAGTGTTAAAATGTACAATTGCTCTCGAAGTGGTAGTGCTAACGTCCATAGGCGGCGAAAACCGCTGTATAGTGGTATAAAACAAATTTATATAAAACGATAATATATAACAAAAAAAACCCAAGTGCAAACTGTCTCATAATTATTTATCTCAAATGTACAAACACATTTTAGACAGGTGGGCATTATTTTGTTAGCAAAGGAAGGCGAACGTCGACCCTCGGCCGTCACGTCCTAACAAAATAGGTATGTCATATGTATGTATGTCGAAACGTCAGGCTTACGGTTCGTGTGAGCATCATTGACAATTTATTGACACAATATCGTCCATAATTTATGAAGTCACGTGTCGTAAACGTCAAACGTGACCTACAAGCGTCGTTTGTTCCGTAATTAGAATTTTTATAAAAAAAAAACATTCGATGTTTAAATAAATTATTTATTGGAAATATTACAAGGCTTCGTAAATTTTGGGCCTGAAAATATAGATGAGAAATAGGGCTTAACTATGAAGAACTATTAGGTACCATTATTAGTCAAGAGTGTGAAAGGGATGATTCTATAGCGCTATATGAATCTATGTCTCTCGCGCATATTTTTTTCGTGAATACATTTTCACGTCTGATATGATCGTAAGCTCAAACGTAATTTACTATATATCACATATATACTTTATTGGAGTCAATGCCCGGCAAGGTATTTTGCAATTTTTCTAGGTAAAGGCAACAAATACTTATAAATCGGCGGCGAGTACTTAATAATAGCTATGGCGGAAGTACAGTATCTGTACTTTCACAGTATAAATAGATAACCTATTTATAAGCTACATATTATATATACTGTGGTACTTTTCCCTATAAACAGGTACGAAGCAGACTCGAGATATTATATAGGCATCCACCGTTTACGGCCCAATATCTTCCGTAGGGTAGGGTTTGAACATTCCGAAAACAATTTAGCGTACGCCGACGTTGGGTTCATTGCACTGCTGTTTAAGGCCTGTTATACATGACGCTCCTATACACGCTAAGATTCATATTGTTCAAGATAACAAGATGAACTCATATAACCGCGTTGATTACAAAAGAATATCGGGATAAAAATACATTTATTGGCGTCATGTTGCCAAATATGGTTGGCGGGCGGGAATTACGTTACTAAAGGGCATCGATATAAACCAGGCGATATTCAACCCTTAATTGTACAATATTGGGCCCAAAATCAAGTGCTGTCATAAGACGTCTCTAATTCTAACGTGACTTGTTCCGACGGTGGTTATGCATTAAATAGATAATATAAATATAAAGAGCCGTGGTGGCCGAGTGGTTCGAGCAGCTGCCTGCGACGCAAAGGTCGCAAGTTCGAATCCCGACTGTACCAATGAGTTTTTCTGAACTTAAGTGCAGTGATTAGTCACACCACGAGCTTTACGGTGAAGGAAAACATCGAGAGGAAAACCTGCATACGTCTGAGAAGAAATTCAAAGGCGTATGTATAGTCGTGCTTGAGTAACGGCGATGGACTCGCCATCTGTCACGTTGGCACCTAATATACCTCTGGCGGAAAGTGGGTGTGTGGGTATTACCTATACACCTCTGCCTACCCCTTCGGGGACCCTTGTGGGAAGGCGTAAGGATATATTATTACATTATAGATATTATAAGTACTTATAAAGCCGTGGTGGCTGAGTGGTTCGAGTATTGCCTGCGACGCAAAGGTCGCAAGTTCGAATTCCGACTGTACCAATGAGTTTTTTCTGAACTTAAGTACAGTGATTAGTCACAACGTCGAGCCACGAAGGAAATGATCGAGAGGAAAACCTACATACGTCTGAGAAGAAATTCAAAGGCGTATGTATAGTCGTGCTTGAGTAACGGCGATGGACTCGCCATCTGTCACGTTGGCACCTAATATACCTCAAAGTAGTGTGTGTGTGTGGGTATTACCTATACACCTCTGCCTACCCCTTCGGGGGCCCTTGTGGGAAGGCGTGAGGATATATTATTATATTATATTTATAAGTACTTTGTATGGCTTGATATACAGTTGAAGTTCATATACTATGTATCCATTAGAATTGTTTGTTTTTTAAGCTTTTTTTGACACTGCGGAGCTGCGGAGCCCCAGTTCTGTTTGTTCGATAATATCGTGAATATTTCAATAAAGATCATTATCTTCTTTACATAAATACATATAATAGTGTACGCTAAGGCTCCTCTGCAATATTGCAGTTGAATTTGGTACAACATGGTACGACGCATGTACTTTAAGACTGCGATGTCGTTAAAGGCACACTTTAATATTGCATGTTAATATAAATAAGTGAATAAAGTATTTTTTTACATTGCAGACACAGACTGATTACCA
Organism: Drepana arcuata; assembly: GCA_016069955.1. NCBI lineage: Eukaryota > Metazoa > Arthropoda > Insecta > Lepidoptera > Drepanidae > Drepana > Drepana arcuata. The sequence continues at coordinate 86,030 of JACCPG010000224.1, forward strand.
ATAGTATAATTTTTACATATACCTATAAGAAATTAACTTATTAATTTCGATATGAAATGCACTGCAAAAGTTTAGATCACTATCGATGGCGTAACTAACCGTCTATTTCTACTGATTAGTTCCTTTCATCGGTAGGAGTTTAATCCACAATTTCACAAACTCCCTCTACCTTTTACAACCTCTCGCCGTCGACAGCGAATTCATCCCCAGAACTTGGAACCACAAAGGTTCTCAAACTGCGCCGTTTCAAATGAGTTCCCTTCCGCGAACGCCCAGGCTGTGGAATTAACCGTTGAGGTTTTCCCCAGAGAGTACAACATAGAGTTAATTAAGAACGCTGTGAAAAGGTTCTGGCAGGGCTGGCAGATATACTCCTGGTGCAATCGTCGTAACCACTAACCATAAGGTTTGCCGCATGCTTGTTTGCCATCTTAGTGGTAAAATAACAATTTTATATACGTAATTGTTTGCATAAGGAGCAGTTCCCTTCTATGAGTATAAGTTGTATGAGCTTTTAGGCAGCAGGTACTATTGAGTGCTATGCAGCCAGTGTTGTTTACATACCATGTAATGTAACAGTTATTTCCTTGTCTAAAAGCATCAATGGTTTACCTGCAAAATAGAAAAACAACTTTAGAAAATAAATTAATATCTACTACAGTGCTACGGACAATATGTTAATTTTCTCAGCGCAATTTATTGGACTGAGAAATAGAAATGGGCAGTAAAAATTAGAATTAATGCTTCATTATTTTTAGCTAAGCTTAGCAGTACAGTGGCGTTGCCTTGAGAGCCGCGGTGGCCGAGTGATTCAGGATGTCATATACACTGTCATGATTGCAGGTTCGAGCTGCATGCAGCAACAAGTTTTAATTAACCAAGGATAGTGATTAACATCACGATTTTTGATGAAGAATGAACTTGATAGATCTATATAGCAGATACAGTACAGCCCGAAAGACGGCGACAAACGAAAAAAGGGCAAAAAAAAGAAAAAAAAATTCAAATATCACCTCCCGTAAGAGACGCACAAATTACACACGAATTCGAACCTTAAAATAATGAGTAATAAGTGTGCATATCATAGGTCACATACCCACAACTGTTTCGTTAGTAAACGTATTGAATACCTAGATCTATTACGTGCTAACCGTTTTCGATTATCATCGAGCATTAGTCGATAATACGTGAGGTTGTTTAGGAAGTACTTTATCTACGTTGTACGGGACCGTGTTATCAACAGCTATGCAAATTTTGCCTACATTCACACGTTTTGGGATAATTGTAGCGATAGCGATGTGGGTTATCTGTGTTTTGAAAGTGTTGTCATGCCAGACCCGTATTGTGTCGCAAGGTATCGTTTGCCGTTTTGTACAGAATAGTACAGTTGTACAGTACAAAATTTTGTAGATCGAATCGATCGCTGGTTTCTCGTTTAAATGTAGTTTTGCATCAATAGCTTTCAACGACAACTCGCTAGCGAGTTGACGTTATCTGTCAAAAATCAATGGGGAATTTAGTTCCACATATGCCTCGCTTGGGGCCTTGTACAGCTTTTTATACATTTTAATATGTTACTTCTCGCCTTAATCCTTGGGTAGGCCGATCTGTAACATCCCTTTTTTGCTGGTGCGAAAAACCGCTTTTAGCTGGTTTATGAGGAAACATCAGAATATGATTATTTTCAGGGGGGTTAATAACCACACAGGGCTATTAATAATGTACGTATACCTACTTAACATCCTAAAATAACAATCGTTCATGGACAAATTAACATTAATATAATAGTATAAATAAATAAAATAGAAGCCGTGGTAGCCGAGTGGTTCGAGCAGTTGCCTGCGACGCAAAGGTCGTTCATTCGTAGATTTTATTTCTGAAATTAAACTTAAGGGTCGAATCGAGGAACGATCCTTACGAAAATGAGCAATTATAAGTCAGTAGAGCCTTAGTTGTATGAATGTCAAAATGTTACTAATTTCATTGTGTTCAAATCAGTTCAGCGAGAACTCGCGATAAGACCCAATTAAGCCCACAATTGTATAATTCGCGACGTTTAATGGTGAAATTATTACAACGCGTAACTTGGTAGGAGGGCGTCGTCGTGTATAATGTAAATAGCAGTATATCGTTTGTTAGTTAATTAGTACCTGCTTAGATTCTCAAAGTTTTTGAGATTTTGTTTTGGGAAGTAAATCTTGAAGATTGAGAACAATTTTTCAGAATTAATTGTTTATGCCCCTGGGCATCACACACCTCATTACAGTAACCGCACAGTCACATTTGTCACCGTAAAATTGTAAAAAACATTACATTACAACCTGTCTCGCGTGAAATTGTCAACTGTCCTAAGGCTGTCCCTGATTGGTCGGGGGGTTGGGGGGGTCTTACAGCAGCTAACAGACGGGTAAGCAGTTAGTTCTCTCAAAACTATAAATTCTTAGATTTTTTTATTATTTTCTTTATTTATTTTCTTAACTTTAAGGGTATGATTCTTCTCGGTGTAACTGATGAAGCTCCCTCCACTCAATATTTTTTAAGATACTTAAGAGGCAGGGTTTGGTTCTAAAGCGCTAATCTCAGGAACAATTATTGGGACAGCTATTTGTGCTTGAGTCAGATTAATGAGAAAGGCTATATATGTAATGAAGGCTACATACTACGCTACTACTAAATAAGGGAGTGAATAATCAAAGTGTAATCCACGTGACTCCGCGGGACACAACTAGTAATACCTACCTAAAAGTAAAGATGTATACAGATTTGAATGTTCTTTTATATAGGACGGTTTTTTATATGAACGTATTTTTTGTGACGCACTTCGTATAAACAAAATCAATGTTTAACACTTCCATGTGTATAGAATACTTGTATTACAGGATGACTCAAACCGAACTACAGCGCCAGATAAATGTATTTATCTGCATCAGGTGATCTCGAGTACATGATAACGTACTGTGTCAATGTTGATTATTTGAATCGAGTACCCAAATGTGTTCATATATTTCAAGAGATTGCAACGAAATGGCAAACGATACATTCTTAGTACTTACACCTTCTATGATATTGGTTAAATTCAATTCAACAATACAAGACCAATTAAGTTGGCACAATACGTGGTACGTTAACGACGCAATACTGACGTTATCGTTACGAGTAGCAAGTACACGACGAGCACACGTTTTCTATATAAAACGTAGCTATATTTTCAGGTGTATGTAAATGTATAGTATTGAGCCGTGGTGGACGAGTGGTTCGAGCAGTTGCCTGCGACGCAAAGGTCGCAAGTTCGAATCCCAACTGTACCAATGAGTTTTTCTAAAACTTAAGTACAGTGATTAGTCACACCACGAGCTTTACGGTGAAGGAAAACATCGAGAGGAAACCTGCATACGTCTGAGAAGAAATTCAAAAAAGGCGTATGTATAGTCGTGCTTGAGTAACGGCGATGGACTCGCCATCTGTCACGTTGGCACCTAATATACCTCTGGCGGAAAGTGGGTGTGTGGGTACCTATACATCTCTGCCTACCCCTTCGGGGACCCTTGTGGGAAGGCATGAGGATATATTATATATATATTATTATTATTATTATTATAGGTAAATGTAGTAATTTAGTCGTGTTTCGTCAAGCGCATCGCAATATTATGAGATGAGTTCTTAGATTCTTATATTGTTAGACCTAGTGCTATGAAATCAAATTCTATTAGTTAATTTAATAATTGTTTTCTTATTTTCAAAACGATCATGATCGAAGTTAAGGTGAGATACTTCAATTCGTTCGTAATATATGCACCGTGGCGAATATTCTCCGAAAAATATTGCTGCCCAATATTCTCTAATCCATTATATCCACAAATAAGACCCATCGGAAATCACTTTGGGTTTTTAAGGGCGGCTTTAAGGTGAATGAAAGCGATCGAACATAGAGTTGTCAAATTCTTTATTTAAAAAACGAATTTATGTCAAAAAGTAGCTAGTGGATGAAGTTTCCTAAACTAGTGTTCTAAATTCAATTGCAGCACGTTCCACTGACAGTTGAGTACGACGAACATGACAAGGCACAATGGGCCTGTCGACAAATTCCACAATAGCCGTAGTATAATGTCAACGTGATCGTGTCAAGGTGTTTCCCTATTACCGTTTTGACACGGTGCAGGCATCAATGGACACTGACGGTTGACCTGAATTTCCGATTAGGTTACTTACTTCGTAGTAAAAACAGTTTTGTTATTTAAATGCAAGCTAGAGTTCATTTTTTTTTTCTATAGTGCCAGTCTTAAAATAAGGTTTTGTAGCTGGTACAATATTAATTTTAATGCGTGTGTCAAGTCTGTCGCATGCCTAACGATAGATGAGCCAAAACGGAACGGAAGATCAACAATCTGACAGCGAGGACAAGGGATAGATGGAGACAAGATTTAGACCACACACAAAAAGAAAATCAGTCGCCGTTCGTTACTTGCACTTGTTTTCTGGGTTTGTTCAGATGGGGTTCCTGAAAAGTTTATATTCACTATATGGCGCTGTGATCGTGTTTTTTTTTTAACCAAATTAAGCTTGGTATGGACATGGCAATCATGAGGGGCCTTTGCCAAGCTGCGGAATGTACCAGGCTACCAGGAATAGCCAAGCACACTGATTATCAATATGTTACATTTACACATCTATGGAATTGTGTATGAATAACTCTCCTTTCTTTTGGCAGAAACACGAAAATACAACGAGATTTCCTACAAAGGTAAACATTTGTTCGTGTATTTGCCGAGCATGTTTGCTCATTTACAGTTTTGCTACTAGGTTTAAGATGTCGTATGTTATGCTAGCTCACGTGTCTGTATTTGCATGTGCCATTGTAACAACTTTTCATGTCCAGCCTGTTAGATATGCTATTTACGAAACATTTCATTACGATAATAGCAAACGATTCTTAATTCTATCGGCGCCATTCCATGAATAAGCAGATTTTTATACACAGTCACAATAACCAGACTATTACGTTCTCTGTAACACTGAAATTAGGGTACAATATTAAATGGGAATCGTATTTTGAGATTGATTGCATAACATAGTTCTACTCTTAATCAAAATTATTAAGTGCGAAGGTACAAATGACGTATATTATCCTACCCTTTCCAATCCATGAGTTATGATGGCTATAACACGGCATGTTAAGGCTACTAAGTTGAAATGTTTTGTTAAAGGGGGCGTTTTAACATACCAATGTAGGCCGCTGACGTCAGAGCTCACATGTCAGGAAAGCTACTAGGTCTCGGTCGATGCAACCCAAGCAGTTAGAAAAGCAACCCTCGCTTATTGAATAACAAGGATCAAAATCCCATAGAACGGATTGAGGGACTGACGTAATAGGGAAGGAAACTACCGTAAAATTAACCCTGTCTCCACAACTACTTTACGTTGTATCGGATTGTGTCTCAACGAGTTCTATTAGATAGGAAGAATTAAGCTAAACACTATTTAATGCTAATAGGTAATTAAATTTACTACATAGGTAGTCCAGTCCTACAGTTCTTTAATTGTGTTCATATTTCAGTCAGTCTTTATTTCTGCGCTTACTGTATATTAGAACGGCTTAATAGCCACTTACAAATATACGATGATGGAGGCGCCTATTGAACTGGTATACAAATTGTTCATTAATATCCAGAAAATTGCCCTATAGAACAATTCTTCACACACAAAGGAATACACGACACATAGCTTCCCCACCAAATGCCGGGGAAACAAACAAAATTCTCTGGCTTTTAAATTCCTGTGCGAGTTATATCTAAGTTGTTTGAGCAATAAAATTGAAGGCAATTATTCAAATTTTCGACATTTTTAGCTGAACAAAGTTAAGTGAACGTTTCCGTTGGAATTACTGGTAATTTATACCGAAACTCTTAAGTATTTTGGGAAATTTTCGGCTACAAGCGAAAGGCGGAACATTACCTTGGATTTAAATTATAATACCCGATATCTACGTAAGGAAGACTACGGAGAAGATGGTTACTGGTTAATTAATACTAGCGTCAGATAGACACACCTGATCATCGGAAAAGACTAATGCCAACAGTAAAATGTACCAGGCTACCAGAATTAGTAACATTCGGTACCTTCCTCACGCCTTCCCACAAGGGTCCCCGAAGGGGTAGGCAGAGGTGTATAGGTAATACCCACACACCCACTTTCCGCCAGAGGTATATTAGGTGCCAACGTGACAGATGGCGAGTCCATCGCCATCCGTTATTCAAGTGAGTTATCCGTCCGTCCGTCATCCGTTATTCAGTGATCCGATCCGTTACTCAAGCACGACTATACATACGCCTTTGGATTTCTTCTCAGACGTATGCAGGTTTCCTCTCGATGTTTTCCTTCACCGTAAAGCTCGTGGTGTGACTAATCACTGTACTTAAGTTCCGAAAAACTCATTGGTACAGTCGAGATTCGATCTTGCGACCTTTGCGTCGCAGGCAACTGCTCGAACCACTCGGCCACCACGGCTCTAGACCTCCTCCAGAGACATAATAAGGTTTCAGCGATCTCATTATAATAAGGTATTAACGATCACATCACAGCATCAGCTGTCCTATAAGTACCAGGATAACTATTACAACGGTATTTAGATAAGAATTCCAGACCCAGACAACATTATGTATCGAATCTGCAACCCAGCTCATAACCAGTGAACCAGTGACCAGTGGTTCGGCTACAACGTATCAGACGGGCAGTCAAATATCCTACCAAATCCTTTGGACGCTACGGATATCGATCGGCTAAAGTGTCTTTGACGTCATAACTCGCAGTTATAACGAGATCGATGAAACCTTTCAGAATTTTATTATCATAATAAGGTTTTATGGGCTCCCAAGCCTACTTTGCTGTGAAAAATGCGCTGATGTGGGGTTAGCGATGAAAGTGGAAGCGGGGATGGTTTAATACATTCTTGTGGATGTTTACTCATGAATATTGAGTTTTGATTTACCATGTAGCAATTGCAGACATCGCAGATTCACTTCTCATATTCTTTCATCGTTGCGTTTTTCTTTCTCATAATACAGTCTAAAATTTGGCATAAATATGGAAGGAGATCTGTCTTCAGTCAGCATCCAATTATAATTCCAATCTCACGTTGTGTTAAGGCATGATAGTATTATATCCATCCACATTTACATACGGTTAATTCCTCACATAAAAACAGACTTATCTACTCACACAAATCCTAATACTGTCGGCTTCGGCCCGCGTCATTCGTGACCTTTTCTGCGTCAGTATCGCTGGCGAATATCGATCGTTCGCAAAAACCACCCCATTTTCTCTAACACTTCGTCATAGATTATAGAAATAAATGACGTAAGATATCCACCAGATAAAAGCGGTTCACGAAAGTAGACCGAATAAAACTCGTATTATGATTAATGCGTGTCATTTATACTGCAAGGCAAAGGATCGGTAGGAAAAAAGATTGATGGAAGACTTGGGCGCTAGTAGGGTACAAATCCATGTGTTTGGGTTTGTAGGTCATTAGGACCATGTCGTTTGTCGGTATAGATCTATCACAATTCTTGGCGTATTTTTACGCTATCTGACATCCGGGAATGTGTTACGAAATGGAGATGTGTATTGCAATTTTGTTGATTAATGTTTAAAGACATGACATCTTACAGTTGTTAACAATTAAGTTGGATATTTTGGTACTGACTGTAGCATTGTAGCAGTACATAGCGTTAACATTCAACGATTAATTAAAATTCTAAAATAGTTAAAATACGATTTTTTCAAATAGAATGTAAGCGTTGGGATCTTATCATCTTCTTTGACGACACTACTTCCATTTGCCTCAGTCCTAAATAGTATTTTTGAGCTCTGAGAGAACTTTGAACCTAACCTATATGCATTGCTGTTCATCCACTTTTTCATCTCTAACTCTCCCTTTTATTTATCGTATCATAAAATGTAAGCTATGTCTCGAGCTGTGATTCTTCTACCGTGTTTTACTTGCTTATCCACATTTAGTGAGCTAACACAACATTTTTTAAATTTAAAAAAATCACTTAAAAAAATATTTTTCTTGAATTGCTTCTCAGACGTATGCAGGTTTCCTCTCGATGTTTTCCTTCATCGTAAAGCTCGTGGTGTGTGAGTCACACCACGAGCTTCACACCACTGTACTTAAGTCCAGAAAAACTCATTGGTACAGTCGGGATTCGAAATTGCGATCTTTGTGTCGCAGGCAACTACTCAAACCACTCGGCCACCACGGCTTCTTGCGCGTTCAAATAAGAAAAAACTATCTACCTATCTATAATATTGGAATGATATATACATATTCTATAATATTGAATAAAGAGCAATCAGAAACAACACCATACCAATACAAATATAAATAATGTGAAAACCACTTTGTTATAATCGGATAAATGGTAAAAGTTAAGTCACTAAGTTAATTTACTAAAAGCAACCTATTACTATAGCTATATATGGGTTATTTTCCAGTGTTAGGGTTTGTGATGACTGTGCAAAAGGGGCTATTAACTAGATTGGCGTGATTATGTTTCTATCAGCAGCGAATAGGTTAGTGTAGCGAGGTCATCTAATTATAAATAGTGCCTTAATACTGTGTTATAATAATATATCCTCACGCCTTCCCACAAGGGTCCCCGAAGGGGTAGGCAGAGGTGTATAGGTAATACCCACACACCCACTTTCCGCCAGAGGTATATTAGGTGCCAACGGGACAGATGGCGAGTCCATCGCCGTTACTCAAGCACGACTATACCTACATACGCCTTTGAATTTCTTCTCAGACGCATGCAGGTTTCCTCTCGATGTTTTCCTTCACCGTAAAGCTCGTGGTGTGACTAATCACTGTACTTAAGTTCAGAAAAAACTCATTGGTACAGTCGGGATTCGAACTTGCGACCTTTGCATCGCAGGCAACTGCTCGAACCACTCGGCCACCACGGCTCTAATACTGTGTTAATAGGTGTTAAGTCTACTTTGATATTACTAATGTGCTGTCTAGTATATTTATATGTTAATATGACATTAATGTCATTATTATACAGTATTATTATTATATACAGCATGGAGTTCTTCAAGAAGGGTGTAAAAAGATTCCTGCAGGGTCGGCAACGCGCGAGTGATACCCCTGGTGTTGCAAGCGTCCATAGGCGGCGGTAACCGCTTACCATCAGGCGGACCGCATGCTTGTTTGCCACCCAAGTGGTAAAAAAAAAAAAAAAATTTTTACGGAATCCTACTGGGCTCGCCCAAGGGGGCAAGAGACGCTTTTTTTTTACCGGATATTATATTTTGGTGCTAACGTGACGGATGGCACACGCGGGACATTATTATTACATTCGAGTGACATTTTTAACCTGGTGTGGGACGTGGTGTGTTGTTATTGTATATAATTACTTATTTAAACAGAAAAAATCTAACAATATTTTCAAATTTGGATTCTTTTCACGTGATGGTGTGTATTCCTTTATGTAAAATAGTTTGTGTAATAATAAAAAACTTAAAAACTTAGTAATCTTTAGCTTTTAGTAAAGATATATTAATATCAATATAGCGAGCAAACGTGCGGCCTACCTGATGGTAAACAGTTAACCAAGCATTTGCAAGTAGCCGACCCTGAAAAATTCTCTTCACATCTATAAAATTCACAAGCAAATTATTATGTTGGTGGGAATTACGTAAATGCAACAAAATCAATGAACGGTAAACAGTTGTTGTCAAAACCAATGGCGAAACTACAATTACGATGTGCGCGAGTTCGGTCGAACGAACAATGGTCATTGCCCGTGACATTTCCGAGGCCAACACAGCGATGTACCGTGGAGAAGACAAATGGATCGCTTTAAAAACATTTCACGCATCACTGTGCGCTCACAGTGACACGCAACGAGTGACATCAAAAGGTCACATTACAATCTATTGAGTGATTGTGGCAAGTCAAACATTAATGCTTGATTTAAATTATTGTCTAAAGATAGTAAGCCTTATTTCCAAATATCCAGCAGAGATCCGATCTAGCCCCATCTACCCTTTGACTACAAAATAATAAAAAAACTACTTCCTACAATTGCAATTATTGAACAGTGTTTTCCAAAAAGTTGAATACGAATAAAGCATCCTTGCACTTTGTACTAGACATCTAAATGTTCGAGCAATATAATTTAAATTTATACCAGAGTGCAATATAAAACACTAGGCCTGACCTCTAGGCCCAAGGTCAATATAAGGTCAAATTTGATTAGAGCATATATGCAAAATAGTTGGATACAAATCTTCCCGTCCTTAATCAATTTACATTAAAAAATATACATAATTAAATTGTATTCGTATAGTTCAAGCTATACTTGATAACGATTAATAGTGTAACAATTAACATTTATTCTATGTGATATGAGGTGAGTACATAGTTTTATTTATATAGCTCTAGAGCTAGCGACGTCACACACGACTGTGCTAGTCAATGTCACGGGACAAGCCATTGAGATCTGCGCGGACGCATCATTAATGCGTGTCTTGTTGTCTTCGCCGCAACAGTCGCGTATTTCTTCATTCATCAATACAAATGAGAACATTAATAAATACATTACGAACGTTGGTTACAAGACCAACATGCAATAGTGATAAAATCATCACCTTCTTAAAAGCGAACATTTTAATATTATGTCAATATGTGACTGCAAAGAATAATATATTACATCCTACCCAGCCTACCCTATAGTGTAGAGGTATCCGCGAACTAATTTAGTTATGACTGACTTATAGTCTATAGTTAATCACATATCAACAAAGGTGCAGTATTCTTAAAATAATTGAATATCTGCTTTAAAATAAAAATAAAACTGTTAAATTGATTATATCGCCAAATACGAATAAAATAATACAATTGCATTTATTTAACATATACTTTACTGACTAATAGATAGCACTCAGTCCGAGTAGATAATTGAATTATGTGCTTAGAAACTTTTTCATTACTGAAACGTATTTAAGCGGAGTTTCGTCAGCGCCAAGTCATCCTCACGGTAATGTGTAGTTCAAAGTTTGGTTTAAATAAATAGTTGATTTAACTCCTATTATTTACACTAACTTATTGCTTTTCCAAAGTTTTTATTTTAACGTAACACGAAAAGGCCTGTGGCTATGAAATGAATATTTATCTGATTACATTTCGTATTCGGAGAAAATGCTATTTTAAACATAAAAACATATTCTTTGCAAAATTTCATTGTATTTCAAAAACCAACTCGTGTCTGTATAAAAAGGTTAACTTCAATCGAAAATAAAAATAGAGCTGGGTTTTTGGAAATAAAAGATAGCATAAATAATATTAATTTCTGTATGAGCTACCTTCAGAAAGCATAAGTGCTCTAGCCCATAAGGACTTGAAGTATCAGGCAACAAATAAATTTGTCTCCTGACAGATGGATTGCTTAATCATCCTATATCTGGCTACATTCAGAGCCTAAACAGGCCAGTCCTGACAATAGCTAGTTTGATCGCGACATATACTTGTGCGTACTCAATTAATTAGATGTTCACGAAGAAATGTTTTACATGCGTAGGACGTGCAATAGTTTTGTTTTAATGACTACGTTGGCACAGATATAAACATTGCAGTATCCAGAAATCAGATAGTGGAGTAAGTACCTAGTACGGGGCGAACCGCTTACCATCCGGCGGGCCGCGTGTCTTTACCACCACAGTGGTAAATATACAATTCTAATAATACTAGTATTTTGCTAATTTATAGCCGTGGTGGCCGAGTGGTTCGAGCAGTTGCCTGCGACGCAAAGGTCGCAAGTTCGAATCCCGACTGTACCAATGAGTTTTTCTAAACTTAAGTACAGTGATTAGTCACACCACGAGCTTTACGGTGAAGGAAAACATCGAGAGGAAACCCGCATACGTCTGAGAAGAAATTCAAAGGCGAATGTATAGTCGTGCTTGAGTAACGGCGATGGACTCGCCATCTGTCACGTTGGCACCTAATATACCGCTGGCGGAAAGTGGGTGTGTGGGTATTACCTATACACCTCTGCCTACCCCTTCGGGGACCCTTGTAGGAAGGCGTGAGGATATATATTTTGCTAATTTCGTAAAAATATAAAAACGTGTTTTATTGCAAAACATAACTGCTCATCATCCATTGATTATCCCGAAAATTTCGGCTAGAGTTATAATATATTCAGAGCCGTGGAGGCCGAGTGGTTCGAGCAGTTGCCTGCGACGCAAAGGTCCCAAGTTCGAATCCCGACTGTATCAATGAGTTTTTTTGAACTTAAATACAGTGATTAGACACACCACGAGCTTTACGGTGACGGAAAACATCGAGAGGAAACCTGCATACGTCTGAGAAGAAATTCAAAGGCGTATGTGTAGTCGTGCTTGAGTAACGGCGACGGACTCGCCATCTGTCACGTTGACACCTAATATACCTCTGGCGGAAAGTGGGTGTGCGGGTATTACCTATACACCTCTGCCTACCCCTTCGGGGACCCTTGTGGGAAGACGTGAGGATTCAAGCTATGCCATTAATTTATATACGCGTATGCTTCATTTTCGAGCGTGTTTTTTTTTTAATGATCTAAACAAACAAACGATGAAACAATTATCAAGGTGTGTAAAGTTTTATCGTTTGGTAAACAGCATGACGCAGACGCGAATGAATCAAAGAGTTTGTTTTCCAGATCATTGGCTCTAAATGCCGATTGTCAACGATTATTGAGACAGATGGCCTGCAAGCAAATATTACTTGCGATTGCGTATGTCATGACGATAAATGACATTTCTATTGTTTGACCCTATGTAGATCGTAATACTCAAATTCTACAACTTAGCTTATGAAAACAAACTTTATTTAAAATAAAAACAATTAATAATATTTACAAAGAACATTTCAAACTAACTACTTACAGATAAAATATTTGTCCCAAATCGGTATCCCGAGGCAACGTGCCAAGAAGACTAGCAGCATTGCCACGCTCGATAGCAATGCTGATTCTCTGAGCGAGATATGTTCCAGCCCGCCTGTCACGAGAGGTCTCGACTAGACGGCGCGAGACCTCTTTAAAAAGATGGTCTTAGCTTATTAAGTCGCAGTGCATTTATAGTATCGATTTGTATTTCGTAAAATATGATAAGCGAATTATAATATCGTTTTGTGAGAAATTTCCAAATTGACCAGTCTATTTTGGTTCATTAAATCGTAAACAACATTTATCAATCAATCAATCAAATCAATCAAAATATTTTTATTTCACATAGGCCCAGGTGGGCACTTATAAAACGTCGAAAAAGAAGCACGGTTCGGGTTGGTCGCTTCCATGGAGAAGAACGGGCAAGAAACTCCATGGTTACTCTTTTCAAATAGTATTTTTTACATATAGTATATAGAAATCAATCAGTCAAAAAAGTCCATAAGTTTTGCGTACATGTGCTATTGGTAGCATTGAAATAGTAAACTAAACGTTTTTCTAATCATACAATAATAAACTATTTATTCAAAATTATTTGTTATTAAAATGTTGAAAAGATTAGTACAATATAGGGACAACATAATTTGTTTGTTAATTCATAATATTTAATATAGGAAACATACATATCATCACGCCGAGTCCCTGACGGGGTAGGCAGAGAGTATAGAGCGCCAGCTCTCTCTAGACTTGCATACCTCTTTCGCTTCGTCCACATTCATCAGTCTCTTCGTACATGCTCGCCGGTTTGGAGTACTCTTGACGTTCCCGTCCTTAATATAGGAAACGTTAATGAAAAACAAAGGAAGCGCTAAAATCAATCTGTCAAGAATCTTGAGTAGTTGCCAGTAGAAATAGGAAATGTTGTCTGGCTGTTTTGGCATAAACTGGCGATCTAAATAGAGCACAAATACTTTCACCAATTGAAAAGTTTGTACCCTGATATTATTAAAATAAACTCTGTGTTGGTGTATTCGTCACGGATTCGAAATAGTATTATTGGTTGTGCTGGAAAAGATTTAGAACACTCTTTATTATAATCTTTGTCTTCGCAAAGCGCTTCTTAAGAAGTTGACCTACAAACCTTAATCATTATTATATTCACGCCTTCCTATAAGGGTACCTGAGGGGTACCTGAGGGTATATTTTAGGTGTCAACGTGACAGTTGCTCAAGCATGACTTTAAAGACGTCTTTGAATTTCTTCTCAAACGTATGCAGCTTTCCTCTAGATGTTTTCCTTCACTGCAAAGCTCATGGTGTGACTAGTTTGTACTTTAAGTTCAAATAAACTCATTGGTACAGTCGGGACTCGAACATACAATCTTGGTGTATCGGGCGACTACTCGAAATACTCGGCCATCACGACTTACTTATTTTCAAAGTATATTTAAGTTGGTAGTCATAGTTTGGTGTATAGTCAAGAATAATGGTCATAGGCGTTTTTAATCTCTTCCCAGACATTTGTTAGTTTCCTTACGATAGTAACCACAAAGCTCTTAATGTAAGAAAACATTGTATTTATGTTCAGAAAAACTCATTACATGCAATTGAGGTTTGAATCTTGACTTCGTAGATTCAGCTCTCAAACTAAAAGGCCTCCGCCGCTTTTCGCATTAAATACTCAATTTTTGGCTTATTAAAGTATGCTTAGTCGAAGTAGTCGTAAAATAAATTAATCAATATTATTCTTTAATCTTCTAGCCTAACTATATATTAAAAATCATGAACACTGATCAAAAACACCAATTCCATCTCTTTCTAACATATCATTTATCTCACGTTTAACCTACGTTAAAACACAATACTGAATAAAATTCAATTAAAATAATAATAATATATCCTCACGCCTTCCCACAAGGGTCCCCGAAGGGGTAGGCAGATGTGTATAGGTAATACCCACACATCCACTTTCCGCCAGAATTATTATATTATTCAATTATCTGATTCACATTATTTTTATCTAGGTTTAGTTCCATGAACTATATGACCTAATAATAAAGAAATAATGCATCCTGCGTTAATGTAGGCCATAGATATATTGTATGTTCGTAACATTTTATGTAAAATAGAACGGTATGTTAACACTATTTATAGTTAAAGGCCATGCGCTTAGGTACATAATATAATATGCTATTAACGATTCAAGTGTTTGTACGAAGAGTTTATAATTGATGATTAGGATGAAGTGATGATAATATGAATGTTCATGAGTGAAAAAAGCTTTGGTGGCCGAGTGGTTCTGGTAGCCTGCAACACTATAGCAAGTTCCAATCCCAACTGTGCCGATGAGTTTTCCTGAACTTAAGTACAGTGATTAGTCACACCAGCTTTACGGTAAAGGAAAACACCGAGAGTAAGTTACTGTTTGAGAAGACATTTAAAGGCGTATGTATAGTAGTGCTTGAGTAACGGCGATGGACACGCCATCTGTCACGTTGGCACCTAAAATAAAACATACAATAAAGTGGAGTATCTGCGTCTGTCTTGTTTTAAGAAATCGAGGAAAGACCGCTGCGTTGTTGTAGTAACACGATACATTTAATTAGTACACGATATGCATTACCTCATAGTATTATCTTTCAAAGATAAACCACGGAGGTTTATGTATCTACGATGCCAAACTGTTCTAGAGTTTCTAGTTCAATAACTATTTCCTACGGTGTAGCCTTTTGTCTACCGTCTGGTCCAGTTTGGCAGATCTCTGCATTATGTCAGACTTGGCTCGTAGTCGTTTCCAAAGTATTAATTGTTGAATTCATAAGGTGACTCTTAGGTCATACAAATATGCGATTACTTCTAGATATGTTTTTGGTGCGTCTAATAATCCATTATCACGTTCCAAATTCATATGAAATATATAATAATTTAAATAATACCATTATATATACCTTTTATATTCGGTCTAAAACTATAATTATCATCAATTCGACTATATATATATATAAAGATATATACATAAATACATAGGTCATCCAAGACCAAGGTACAAATACTCGTGTTCATCACACAAAAATCTGCCCTCAGCGGGATTCGAACCCGCGACCTCAAGTTTCGCAGTTTGGAGCTCTAACCACTATACCAAACGGTCGTCGAATTGATGATGATTATAGTTTTGATTATATATATATATATATATTAATTATATATATATACTTAGGTAAATAAATCGTGGCCCAGTTACCATAACACAAGCTTTGCTTAATATGGGACTAAGTCAATTTGTGTGGAATTGTCCCAGATATGTCCCAGGTATTAATTGTTCCAAATTGAGAGGGCATCTCCTTGGTCTTGACTCATCTCTTTTAACCATCTCTTGCCTGCCTAATAATTTTCTAATTTAATTCCCCTATATTGGTTGATTTTCACTTCACATAAGGACTCCTTTTGGGGTAGGCAGTTGTTTCACAACATCTCTTTTCACCGGAGATTTAGATGGCGAGTCCTCCATTGTCGTTTCCCAATCACGACTTCGTATGTATCGGGTCAGATATCTCCACAAATTGGATATATGAATTACATCGAACCGTTCTTGCCAAACAAAAAGCTTACTAATCACCCATATCTTAAGATAGATGGATAACAGTAAAAATACGAACGCTTATTTCTGTTATTTCATTGAGTAAATAGTAATATTGCGTGCTTATCTTCTCAATCTATCAGGTTCTATGTGAATAATTACCTTTCGAACAACCTAACAATCAAATTGTTGCCGCTTACATAAGCAGACGTGCCCTGAATAGGTATTTATATATGTATGGTTAGTAAAATTGTGTCCATTGGATGCATGAAAAATCTGATGAATGTAGATCAAGCGAAAGCGGTTTGTAAGTCACCATTTTTTAATAATTTTTATACCTCAAGAACATGGCCCACCCGATGGACAACGGTTACCGCAGCCTATTTACGCTTACAATACCGAAGTATCACTAGCACGTTGCCACTCTGTGTTCGGAGAGTTATAGTGTGTTGGCAGCATAATGGGACTAAACCGTCTGTTGCCAACACAGCACCAAGTGAGGGTTTGACATGATGATAATTTATGTACGAGTATGCATGGAAATATAGCTAGCTATATAGATCTAGCTAAAGATCTTAAAATTTGACATCCAGATTTGGAAGCTCTTTGACGCTTTGCTGATTTTTATAATAAAATAGACGAAACTGCATCTGCAGCTGAGAAACTACTATGGAATTGCCAGACTGGACCAGTATTCGAACGTTAGAGAAGATCTTAGCCAAATGGCACTGCACTTGTAGAGTAGATACTTTGCTGAACACTTAAGAGCAAGAGCTAAGCGTCGAAATTGTTCCCTATGGTAGAGAAGTTTGATTTTAATGGTTTTTATTATTTTATGGTATCAGAAAAGTCTACAATTCCTTTAACTCAAGAAAACTAGGAATCGAATCGACACTCCATGTCTCAAGTAAAATCACTGGTGCAACACTGATTTAACATTTGATTGGTTGTCTAAATATATTATTACAGTGTTGCCAAAATCCAAGTAATAATATCATGAAACAAGACTTACATAAAAGCTAAAACTTTTCTAATTATTACCAGTCAACGCTAACAGAATTATTAAAAGTGTTCGCGAATTCGTCAAATTAAGTTTATTTTTGTATGTATCGAGCCTATTAGAAATTGGGAGAAAGTGTAGAAGATTGGCTGGAGAGACCAAAATTATACATTAGGTTCTTAAAAAAAACATTGGTAAGTTTTTGGTTTAATAAACGTATTCTTGAAATCCAAGACGACTTTTCTTTTCACAGTTAATTTATGCCTTAAAAACTTAAACATACAAATACACCATGAGCTGTGAAGATTGATTTAATAACAGCTATTAATCAATTCAAAGAATATTATTTAATACCTTATCTAAAATAAATTTTACAACACTTGCGATTTGCTATTAACAAACATTTATATTCATAAAATACTTCCACAAAAACATTAATTCGTGCAGTTATTATATTTCCTCACGCCATCCCATAACGGTCCCTGAAGGGGTAGGCAGAGGCGTATAGGTAGTACCCACACACCCACTTTCTGACAGAGATACATTTTAGGTGCCAACGTGACAGATGGCGAATCTATCGCTGTTACTCAAGCACGATTATACATATGTCTCATCCTCATGCCTAATCCTTCACCGTAAAGCACGTTGAATGGCTAATCACTGTACTTAAGTTCAGAAGAACAAATTGGTACAGTCGGGATTCAAACTTGTAATATGAAATATATGAATAAAAATATATGATTATACTAGTTAATTCTTCAGTATTTTCTTATAATGCTTACATATATTGAAGTAGTATGAATAAAATAGTACCTATGTTCAGAACAAATGCCTGTCTCTGAAATTATCTTAATTAGATGAAACCTATTAACTACGAACGGTAGTCTGGCGTGATACCACAAAAACGTTTATTAGTTTAATGCATAGAACATTCCAAACGAACCAGCTCCGACTGTTGCGATCGATCACTACACATTCTCTTATCAGCATATTTTTGGCTACGGCTTCGTCCTATGATGCCAGATGATTTGTGATATACAGGTGCCCAAGTCACTACACCTTGACATTAATACGTGACCTATTAACATCTATCGCCCATTGATTGACTCTAATACAAGGCTGAACGTGAAACACTTACAAAAGATTAATCGTTCTCATTGACATGCGCCACCCTCATACATCTCATAAACACTGTATTTTGTAATTCAATGCTCCTTTTCCTGTTATATGGAAAAGTACTTGTAAATTATTTGACTTGTGTGTAGGTGTGAAACAGGTAACGATGTTGAATAAAATCAATCATGCAAACGAAAAATTTTCGAACAGTATCGTGACCATTCGTGACTTAACAAGAAAACAACTCGTCAAACAAATATTTGGAAATAACTTAAAAGGAAATCCATTTCGTTGATTTCAAATACTATTAGACCGATATTGAACACAATTTGTAAAGAGCACTGAAAGTTATTATTTGAAGTTAAATAGAGGGCACTGATCAATCATTGCTATTCAAATCATCTTTTAGGAACAATTGATGCCTTTCCCTATCATGTGAACTAATGGCATCGGTAAAGACTCCAGTAACAA
Source organism: Drepana arcuata (assembly GCA_016069955.1). NCBI lineage: Eukaryota > Metazoa > Arthropoda > Insecta > Lepidoptera > Drepanidae > Drepana > Drepana arcuata. The sequence goes on from JACCPG010000224.1 coordinate 105,131, forward strand.
AAGTCGAAGGTATATGAACGTCTGGTTTGTCTTGCATGTGAATATGGCTCGCGTGATGTTATCACGATAAGTATTTTACACTGAAATACATAATTTAAATCAATTACACATGCATATCATCACGCCGCGTTTCTCATGGAGTAGACAGAGAGAAGGGCGCAAGTTTTCGCTAAAGCTTTCAGACCTCTTTCGATTTATTCCCATTCATCAATTTATTCACACATACTTGCCGCTTTCGAATACTTTTAACGTTCCCATTATGACGTTCAGATCATCAGGGCTCGATCACATTAATATAGTTGGTTGGTACGTGGTCTTCCTCTGTCTATTACTCCATACACTTTCGCATCTTCGTTCACTTCATCCTTTCTATATAAAAAAGCAACGTAATATATAAGTCATGTGATACTTAAGACGCCATTTTGCCGTTTTTTAACTAGCCCAGATTTTTCCGGGTAAGCAGATATGATTACGTCGCATGCGTTTTACATTATGAAGTGACAAATTCAATAGATCTTCATATTCGACGACGTAGTCGTCCGCTGTCTATGTACCAAAAGAATTACTCGAAACGAAGCCAGAAGGTGTTGTATATCGTCTCGCATTTTGAAAAATGTGCGAGGACTCATGAAGTATAAATTGTTATTACTTGCGTTTATATTTCTTACGTTATTAGGTTTCGGATTACGATTGAAAATCCGTAATTGGCCTTCATGTCGCCATTGTGCTTGTTATTTCCGATTACATTTATAGGAACTGAATTCCTATTTCTTGTAAGTTGTAATATAAAATGTTCAGAGAATTTATTTCAACATAATGGGAAAGAGAAAGTGAGCATTCGGCAAATGGAGTTGAAAAAAAATAATCTGTTTCGGGGAGTGGCGGTGTCTTTATTACAGGCTCCGTCTGATTTAGCCACCTACATGTCTTGTGTTGATTAACTATTTTCATTATACTATGGAAAATAAAATATAATTTTTATATTTACTCATTGGTTAACTTACTAGGTGCTAATAAGATGTTTTTGTGAGAGAAAACAAATGAAACTTTATTATTATTATAATTATCGGTTTTTCTGCATTCTAATTTTCCAATTCAGCTTCACGCTTAATCTATACAATTTTCTGTACAATTCCTAAAAATATGTATGTTTGGTAGCTCGCCTTCCTAAAGGCTAAATTCACGAATTTCCTTACCAATTGAGAAGAAAGCGATAACAATGCAATAAACATAGAGGAATGATTGAGTAAGAGCAATTTATTTGCCAAACCCAATGCCTAACCACGATAAGTACGAAAACGTATGCAGTAAATAATATGCGTTTGGAAACACAACACATGGAAACATGTAAAAAACGTCTGTAATAAAATACTTAATAATAAATAATATAATATATCCTCACGCCTTCCCACAAGGGTCCCCGAAGGGGTAGGCAGAGGTGTATAGGTAATACCCACACACCCACTTTCCGCCAGAGGTATATTAGGTGCCAACGTGACAGATGGCGAGTCCATCGCCGTTACTCAAGCACGACTATACATACGCCTTTGAATTTCTTCTCAGACGTATGCAGGTTTCCTCTCGATGTTTTCCTTCACCGTAAAGCTCGTGGTGTGATAATCACTGTACTTAAGTTCAGAAAAACTCATTGGTACAGCCGGGATTCGAACAGTTGCCTGCGACCTTTGCGTCGCCGGCAACTGCTCGAACCACTCGGCCACCACGGCTCTAATACAAATCTAGAAAATTCAAAAAGCCATGGTGGCTGACCAGTCGCCTACAACACAAGTGAGAATCCCGACTGTACCTGTACTGTGTATTGAGTTTTTTGAAATTAAGTACAGTGATTAGTCACACCACGACCTTTACCGTACAGGAAAACATCGAGAGGTAACCTGCATACCTACGTCTGTGAAGCAATTCAAAGGCGTAGTATGTATAGTCGTGCTGGAGTAACCTGCGTACCCTTGTTGTAAAAATATTATTAAGTGGATAAAATTCTACACCATTTTAACACAATCAATATGGTACATCGTACCGAAACTTCGAGATACATCAAAATTATCTTACTGCTTTTGATTCTGATTCTTTTTCGGTTAAATTGCGTTATGTAAATACGACTTTGATTTATTTAATATTTTTTGTAAGCCAATGTCTCAAACTCGAAGTTTCTGTGTCGAGTGATTGATTGCGTGTCTTCAATCGAGTCACAATCCAATCAAGTTTAATCCTTATCAATAAAAATTTACGACAACGTAGGCAACGCGGGTTTTATATCGGACATTTATAATACCAATAAAGATTCTATTGGAAGTTCTCTACAGCTGAGTTTTTGAGACCATAAATTTCCATTACGAAATAAACAATGCGTTACTATAAATATAATGTTAAGCTCGTCGGTCCATAATTCTAAATTTTAGCTTCGTCATAACGTCTAGCGTCATGTAATTTAATCGTCTTTATGACAACATTCAATTACACATTTTTTATATCACATTATGGCAAGCAAGCATGTGGTCCGTCTGATGGTAAGCGGTTACCGCTGCCTACGGAAGCTTGCACGCCAGGAGTATCGCTCACGCGCTGCCGACCCTAAAACTTTAAATTATATACTTTTTCTCTTAATTTTTTTATAAGTAGGTTATAATATATTTTTAATATAATTAATGTAATTAATGTATTTTTGAATCATTTATTAAGACCTTTCATAAACAAATTCCGTGGCATAGCATGATGTAATGCAGACACTCATACATACATTGCTTGAATGAACCGATGTATGGCCGTTGCCAGATGGCGTATCACAGTCAGTTGAAATGAGTGGTCTGTAGGTCACGACCAGATCTCACACCTGTCTGTTGGATTTCAATCACTTCAACTCATCGCGTATTCATGTATTCACCTTGACGACACAATGTCTTGAATGGAACAAACAAGCATATTTCAGTCAAGTAACTAGAATTACAATAGCGAAGCACACGCGAGCCAGTTTCATTTAAACATAACGATCGTCGTTAAGAGTGCCACAACCTTGGCTATAACAGTGTTATCGCTTTACTTATTCTAAGCACGCGCCGAAGATCGTGAGCCGTGAAAACAATTAGTTTTCCTCCCCAAAGGATACAACGCGATAACACTCTGCATACGATCTAAACAATTGATGAAAACATAAACGTAAACTATTCCCAAACGTAAACGCGAACGCAAACAAACGCGGCCTTGAACGTTAAGCAGATCGCCTGAAATACTCTGCGCGTGGAAATAGCCGCTGTGAAAATACGAGCACGTGATGTTACGTACCTCGCGTACAGCCGTATGTAGGAAAATCGATGGTGCTTGCCACTCGGCGACCGGAGGCTGACTGAGCCACTGTGTCAGCGGAACGCGCCCCACCCGAGCCTCCGCCCGCCTGACTTGCTATCACAGTTTACAATTAAAAAAACTTTCACAGATTTACGCACTTTTAAAAAATAAGGATGCAACACTTTTAATTAATTTAATCAGGCGGCGTTTGTGAGGTTGTTGTGTTAGCTCGCGATCATTTGCGGCGTCGGATCGCGGCTGACGCGTGCGATCTAGTCGGCGTGGGGCGGTGGACTGAGCGGTAGCGGCTCTAGCTAGCGGAGAGGCAGCCAACGAGCCGGCAGCGCCCCTGCCCCCGCGTGACGTCGCTGCTGCTGGAAATTAGCAGCTTCCCGAGCGAGGGTCGCCGGATGTAGGTCACGGGGACTAGGCTGCACTTGCCCACTCTACCGTGCTGATACACTTGACAAGTTTAAGGACATAACTAGACGTGATTAGGCGCCTACTTCACAAATACCTTCGCATTACCATCGTAGCAACGTAGGCATAGGTCGTAGCACAGCGCGTAGTTCGCTCTATCGTTTTCTTTTGGGACGGACCCACATTCAAAGCGATAGTTGTGTTTTCAAAGAAACAGTTTATTTTGAATCATAATTGGAAAAGTTATCAGATATTACACTATTTGTAACGGGTTTCTGCATAAAAGTTTGGTTGTTTTAGTTTGGAATGAACTAGAACAGACAAGAAATAGGCCACTGAAGTAATTATCAGAGCAAATATACTCGGCTGCAAGTAGCCGACTTGCGTCACTAGCTTTGGTTTATGTTAAGTATGTGACGTTCAATAAGTGTTCCGTGTCCCTTACGTTGAATAAAATATTGTCATTTTGATTTTTTTTAACCGACGTCATAAATTACCTCTACTAGATTACATATTTTGATGTGTTTCATTTTATAGCTATATTATTTAAGAGAGGTAGGGCATAACGGGTTTCCCGTTCGAATTTGGAGCTGCGCGACTGGGGCAGGACCTCCACCTTATAGAAGTCCGTAGCCAAATAACACAATTTATTGTGGCGGGAGATGGTTCCTGACTGACAGTTCTTTATTTAAATTACAGAACCGCCAACATAACAAATATGATTACCACATTGTGTTCCTACGCGGTGAATAAGGTTTCCAGTAATGAGCTCCTTAGGGAGGGGGGGGATTGTTACATTGTGTTGGAAGCAGAGGGATTAAACCTTATGCTGCCAACACACTATAACTCTCCGAATACAGATGTGGCAACTCGCAAGTGATATTTCGGTATCGTGAGCGTAAATAGGCTACGGTAACCGTTTCCCAGGTGGGCCGTATGCTTGTTTGCCACTCTTGTTATATATAAAAAAAAAAAATTAACATCTCAAAAAACATCTAATATTAGTCTTTAAAGTGTAAAAGGTGATAATTTAATATCAGTGCTGTGTCGATCGTGATTGTTCCTTAACTAAATTACCGGTCGCAACCAGATTTCAGTCACGATTCACTTAACAGTTCCAACGTGATAGATATAACACATTTATTGAATTTGATGATCTGGACTCCATGAGGTTCTTAGATCGAAAATGGTGGAACGAGGGCAGGGAGGCATTTGCCCATCTGAAGTAGAGTTTCAACATTCAACTTTACAACGTATTAATATGTATCATAATTTCACGAAGTATATTATGAAAGATATCAATCAATACGTGGGTGCAATTGTAAAGATGAAGAAAGACAATAACAACGAGAATGTACATTGGTTGAGACATATAGAAAGTTGAGTGAAGAAAGATAGTGTGCAAGAATGCAGAGGATGACCACGCTCCAACTACTTAGATCAAATCGATAGGATACTCAAGGACGCGAACGTGCGAACGGCGAGCATGTATGAAAAGGACGCTGAGCATGGACGAAGTGAAAGAGGTATGTAAGTGTAGAGAAAACTGGCGCTCTACTCTCTGTCTGCCTACCCCATTACGGATTCAGCGTGATGCTAAGTATTTGTATAATTTTCTGCATTCATAATTACTTTTGTTACTAGGTTTGTACGAGTTCTGGCTCTAAAATGCATTTTTTTTATAAAGGTATGTTTTTCGAATGGAATAAAATGATTGCGCTTGAATATAATTGCAATTAAGTATGGGCCGTGGTGGCCGAGACAAAGATTTCGAATTGATATTTTGTTTAGTTTCTAATGCGAAATCCAAATGATTTGAATTAGGTAATGTTTTTGGGATGAAATGGAAAGATCGTGTCTAAGATTTGTGTATTCGAGTATTTTACAAAATCATTGTGAATGAGGACAACGTTTTTATCATAAAGTTAGGATTTTTACGATCGTAGCTTAGCGCTGGGAGCCTCGTTACGTAAGAAGCGGTGTGACGTGCCACGATAATCAGATTAGCCTTGCGGCCTGTCAGATTTAACACAACAATGTTATTTGGTTATTTTTACTGTGTCTGTGCGCTTAACACATTATTACATATGTGATGCACCTAGCCTGACGTTAACTATTATATATATATATATTCAACATATATTATGATGTGTTCATAGCGGAACTAGTATTTTTTCAGAATAAAAAAATACAATTAGTTATCACTTATTTTATGTTTCTATCTTTTCTTCTTGTATTACATCGACATTACCGTAATTGTCTTCTTCAGTCTTGGGTGTCCTATCCTACCTATCTATTTATGTGTATATCTATCTATATTAGTATGTATATTGTAATAAATAAATTGTTGTGTAGTTACTATACTCCAAGCTTTGCTTTCCTAATTAAGCAAAGTACGTAAAGACTAAAACAATTTGTGTGAAATTTTCCCAAGGTATATATTATTAAAAATAATATTAGCAATTTATTATAAGCAACACATTTCCCAGAAAGTTTTAAAAGAAGTATTCGATATTCCCTCTCATAATATCTTCCCATCAGACCAATTCTGGAAACTTGGAAATTTATCAGACTATACCTATTAGCTCACTACGGTCCTTCGGGATTTATTCTGCCAAGACTATTTAGCTAATGAACTTTCTACCTTATCTGCCATCAGTACAGACATTTTTCATTTGGAAAATTTGTCATACTTTTTAAAGTTTGTCTGTATACTGCATTAGTGCTGCTATGAGACACGAGTACTCTCTGTGTTACGACCGTATGGAGTCTTGTGTGAAGTTTAATTTAAAAGTTTCATCTCTCTGACGGTTCATTGAACGATGCAGATCTCAGCTTAGAACCCCTGAAACACGTATCAATGTTCATTTAATTGAAGCAACTACTTTTATGTAATTAAGTATCCGTATTCTTCTTTGAGCTTAATTCAAAATTAAATCTTAATTTGCCATTCATATTTTCTTCATCTATAAAATTAATATATTCGTGACGCAGAGGGAGAGCAAATTCTTTCATACATATGCCTATTCAAGTACCATGAAAGCTACCATCTTTGATTGCTAGAACGATTTCACTTAGGTATTTAGAACGTGGACTACCTCGGCTTTTAGACTTTCTCGTCGTATTTCGGCACTCATCCTTCCTACATGTCGAAACTAACGTTAGTCTTTATAATTCTACCTTTTAATGTCTCGTTAAAAAAAAACTTTATCGTTAAGTGAAAAAAGTAAAATGAAAATGAATTTCTCAAAATAGGTTTTATTACAATAATAACTAGTATTACTTACATAAAATACAGGTAGGCGTTGTAGAACTTTAGAACAAAATTAATGTAAGTTAAATATTTTTGTTAATTAACTTTTCTCAGACATTTCAGAAGAAATTGTCTGAATGGCAATTGTTCTGTGGCCGCAGGGCATTTTGAAGGAACAAAGAACCTTGGGGTGGGGCTGAGCCAACTCTTGCGTGGCTTAAAACAGCTTTTTAGCTTTGATTAGCTGAGTGTTTAATGTTTGTAACTATACTTACAATTTCAGTATATTCGTACAATTGTCTATTCAGATAAGGTAAAAACACAACTAGATATCGTACTCTTATGAAACAAATAAGTTGACCATACAAATATTTGACACAAGACACAAGCATGTAGCTTTCTTAGATCTGTTTATATTTATGTATATATCGAATACTTATCGACGGTAAGACCTACATACATATCACGCCGAGTCGCTCACGGGGCAAGCAGATATAGTAAAGCGCACCAGTTCTCTCAAGACAAGTAGACCTCTTTCGCTTCATTTATCTTTCCCTTCACTCTTGCATAACAATATCAATAGCTCGTACACGGCTTAAAGTATTATACCATTGACATTAGTTGACGAAACAATGCAGAACATAGTGTAGCCATTATTTACGGTTAGTTGAACACTGTATCAATAGTAAATGCGCTCGATTGTTCCGGACTGGATAGGTGGAGCGCAGAGAATTTACGACCCGCTAGCGATTTCGTTTACATTACTCTGTGCGGGGAAATAGCAATATTTAGTAATTTGTTCAACCAGTGCTAGCACGGGAGTTGATTTTATTAGTTCCAGATACGAACGGTAATAAACTGTAATGATGAAGATGATTAATTTAAAAACAAGCGATTTGTTTTAGGGAAATCGGAATTTTCAAATTAATGGTTGGCTAAATTGACGTGATTGGTAGATTTGAGCCAATGAGGCGTCATAATTTTTTTGATGTTATTTAAAACAGATGCAATGAATACTTACCTTTATTGTTAGACAATGTTCGCGTTACTTTCCTTTCTTGAGCGTGGCTACGAATATCTTTTGATATACCCATGAATAACTTTACAGTCTTCAACCAATGTGTGCTGAATATGCAGGCAGATGAGTAACGCCTATAATATATTCAGGCGACAAATCTGTCGTCGTCCATCAGCCATGACATCAGCACAACATCAAAATCGATCAATGACTACTGTCTTTGTAACATCGGCTCCCTATTTTATGCGTTCTACTAAAGTGTATGGTAAGAACGAGCTATACTTAAATATGGTAAATAATGTAAAGAGAAAGGGCATGTCTATTTGAAGGTGTGTGTACTTACTGAAGGCGACTGTACCAATGAGTTTTTCTGAACTTAAGTACAGTGATTAGTCACACCACGAGCTTTACGGTAAAGAAAACATCGAGAGGAAACCTGAATACGTCTGAGAAGAAATTCAAAGGCGTATGTATAGTTGTGCTTGAGTAACGGCGATGGACTCGCCATCTGTCACGTTGCCACCTAATACACCTCTGGCGGAAAGTGGGTGTGTGGGTATTACCTATACACCTCTGCCTACCCCTTCGGGGACCCTTGTTGGAAGGCGTGAGGATATATACATTTATATATACATATTATTACGTAAACAATAGAAGGATTATTGTAACACCAGTTCATTATTCGCCTTAGTACATTTAAATATATATGTGATATTAACGTTTTCATATAAATGTAAATAAACATATCCAACGGTTATCCGTAGGGAGTGTCTTTCATTATACCCGCGGATTCGAAATCAATCCCAGTTTCCATTAGGGCCAGTTTATTTGCTTTTTTTTTGTACTGTTTGTGTGGATATAAGGTGGATTGGTTTTATGTTTATGTAGGGGTGTAATAGACCTACTCAGTCACATTTAAGGGCTGCGTTTAATTGCCCTGCCTCCCAATATCCCGATATACGGTCCATGTATCAAAGATTATTGGGAGTTAATCGTATCTATTTGTTTAATAAATGCCAAATTGGAATGTTCCGTAATATTATTTTTTGAGGAGAAAAAAAATAAATTATTGGTTCATACTGCGTATATATTACTAAACGTTTCTGCTTACATATGTTACCTTTCAACAAAATAGTTGCATAAAAAATGGTTAAATAGTAATGGCGATTGAAATCGACCGCTTGTAAAATTATTTATTTAAACTGTAGTTATCAAATGCGACGTCAATGTATTTTAATTAGCAACTGGAACACACTATAGATATGCTCCATAAACATTATTTAGTTAGCCTATCACGTAAGTCAGTCAACGGTCACGTAAGGGTTAGATACAAAATTTTAGATCCAAGCCTGGCAGGATTTCACAAGCATTCATAATCTTACCTTATTATTTTTAAAACTGTTAATAAATGTGTTCATTATCGTAAAAGAAACCAGTCTTATAAACTGGCCAAAAACAATTTTTGAATTTGGAAAACCTCGGGTTAAAGAAATTAATAGGCAAAATTAAGACAAAGTTCCCTTCCTTACAATCCGCGGCGGTATTTTAATTCAAATCGGTAAACACGAGAGGGGCTGGCACACTGGATTAAAAAGGCTTAGGATATTTTATTAATCAAGGATTTTGGGTTGAGAGTATATTTAACGGAATAATTACAGTATTCCTGTTAATTGAATTGGATTCATGTTGTATACCGTAGATATACATGTAAACCATGCTTGGTTAGTCGACTTCATCTGTTGAATTACCTATTTGAATTAAATATACATTTAATATTTAATTCAAATACTAACTAAATAACTAAATATTTGGTTAGCCAAGGAACGAAGGCCTGAACATTTACAAACTTTTCAGACGCAGTTTCAGTTGTAGTTTCTTATATATACCTCTTCCCGCCTCTTTCCTGTATGGCTAGGCAGTGACCACTTCTACCCACTTGCTACGATCCTTACATACTTCTTTCGCTTCGTCCACTTTTATTAATCTCTTCATACCCACGCCTTCCACAAGGGTCCCCGAAGGGGTAGGCAGAGGTGTATAGGTAATACCCATACAACCACTTTGCGCCAGAGGTATATTTGGTGCCAACGTGACAGATGGCGAGTCCATCGCCGTTACTCAAGCACGACTATACATACGCCTTTGAATTTCTTCTCAGACGTATGCAGGTTTATTCTTGATGTTTTCCTTCACCGTAAAGCTCGTGGTGTGACTAATCACTGTACTTAAGTTCAGAAAAACTCATTGGTACAGTCGGGATTTGAACTTGCGATCTTTGTGTCGCAGACAACTGCTCGAACCACTTGACCACCACGGCTCTAGTATATTTGTCATAGTTTCTTATATATAATATAAAAGATATGAATGCAAAAATCAATAAATAGAGGTTACATATAAGCACGGTCGCTGCGCCGGGTGCAAATTATTGATTTTCCATTGTTGGCCACGAGGGTAGGGTGCCAGGCGTTTGGCCCGTGATAAATTGTTACTTCATGACGTGTCGAAATCAACCCATGTACCGAAAATTATTTATGTATATACGTTAATCTGTGCTCATATAATGGGATGCCCTAATTATCGGCGGAGGGTTGTAAAAAGTTGTTAAGGTGGATAAATCTGACATACTTGAATAATTTTGTTTTTAAATTGCGTATTTTAATGAAATAATCGTATCTTGCATGACACCTGATCCTGTTCAGTGCTATCTATCTAGGTTTTTTATTTCTTTATTGCGAATCATTATAATAACTTTTATATCTTCTTTACGCTTCCCGATAACTGTACCCTAATGGGTCGAAAGAGGTCTGTAGTAGTACCCATACATTTACTTTCCGACGGAGATATATTTTAGTTGCTAAAATGACAGACGACGAGTCGAACCCCGTTTCTTAAGCACGACTACACATACGTCTTTGCATTTCTTCTCAAACGTATGCAGGTCTCTTCCCGATGTTTTCCTTTACCGTAAAGCTCGTAGCTCGTGGTGTGACTAATCACTTTACTTAAGTTTAGAAAAAAGCATTGGTAAGCTGGGGTGGCTGAGTGGTTCGAATAGTTGCCTGTAGCACAAAGATTGCAAGTTGGAATCATTGTTACAATCCTCAATATGTCAAATCCTTTTTTTACTTAATTTATAAAAAAAAAGCCATTGCTATAAATATGAGGTACAATATTAAGGATAAATGAATAAGCAAAAGTTTTAGACACAATTTATTTAGAATGTACGGAGATATTAAATTGTTACAGAACGAGAATAACTCAGAGCAGACCGACAACAATGGTTTTATAAATTTAAAATTGTACGTACATACATACAATGTGTGCAATGCCTATATATATTTGCCAACTTTTCGTAGCTCGTTTGTAATGCAAAAGCGACGTCCAAATGTGGACATTTCTGCTTTTCATTAACGTCCTCTTCAAAGTGCGGGACTGGAATTTTGTGGGATTAAAAATAATTAAAAAACGAAACGGTATCATGTGGGGTAGGGTCGAGTGTTGAGCGGTGTATCATAATTACGAAAATGTAAAGATTAAGTAATTATAATTAAATTTGTAGATGTTAAAAACCGTTTCTTTCATCGTATCATCACACCACCTGGACGAATTTTGTCCCATTCCGTGACCAATGAGCCGTGGTGGCCGAGTGGTTTGAGCAGTTGCCTGCGACGCAAAGGTCGCAAGTTCGAATCCCGACTGTACCAATGAGTTTTTCTAAACTTAAGTACAGTGATTAGTCACACCTCGAGCTTTACGGTGAAGGAAAACATCGAGAGGAAACCTGCATACGTCTGAGAAGAAATTCAAAGGCGTATGTATAGTCGTGCTTGAGTAGCGGCGATGGACTCGCCATCTGTCACGTTGGCACCTAATATACCTCTGGCGGAAAGTGGGTATGTGGGTATTACCTATACACCTCTGCCTACCCCTTCGGGGACCCTTGTGGGAAGGCGTGATGATATATTATTATTATTACAAGCTCGCCCATTTTGACTACTCTAGACTCCCATCCTTGAGTGTTCTTTCTCTCATGCAAGATCTATTTTTTAAATGATCATATTATATTTTTGTCGATCCCCTCATCCCACTGCGCATGGCACTGAGCCATTAGGACTGGTGCTGCGGTTTCAATATATGCGGCATTGACAAAAATATTCGATTGATTATTTTTGGTCTCGTGTGCAGGAAACCTGACCCTTGAGACACGTGATGGTGCCAAACGAACAAATGAAAAGCGACAAGGTACAACGAGATTTCCTTTCACCTTTAACGTGAAATGGTACTGATTCAGGAAAATGTTTTTCTTGCAGTGTAAGTAAGGTGTCCTGAAATCCAAATGAGATTGTTCTGCTGGCAGAAGCAGCACTAGTTCCCTTATACTGTTAGCGTAGTAACTAATTCGGTACGTCGTTAGGTCAATAAGATATAAGCGACATTACCTCATTGCTTAAGCTTATAGCGATGGTAGCTAGGCTCTGAGAACCGCTTACTTTAATGCGTACTAAATGTTTTCCCCCATGTGGTAAGATACATTATAAAAAAGCCGACACTAAGGTTAAAGAGGGTTAAGCATTTTCCTAATAAATTCATCCACATTCATCAATCTATCATGCCCAGTTTGGAGTAGTCTTGATGTTCTTATGTTTGAGTGTCCGATCGATCTAGAGAGAACTGTCGCTCTACTCTGCCTACCCCGTGTGGGACTCGGAGTTATAATATCAGCGTAATAAATTCAGGTTATACCTACATTCAAAGCACAAGTAACGTCAACATTTTCACTTGAATAACGTATATTTAAGTAATGTGTACATAAAATATTAAACTTTACGCGAATAACGCACATGCATATTAAAAGTTTCCGAGCAACATTGCCTTTGCAAGCCGACCTTTAGGCTCAACCTTTGATATCCCTGTGATGTGACTTAAGTAAGCACTATATTGCACTGACGATCAACATTTAATTTTGTTTTTGATATTACCAAAGTTGTCTGATGCGGACATCACATAGAGAACATGTATGCGAGCCTTAAATCTCTCACGGTAAAGCTCCTGTCGTTTCATTTATTATTCAAGGGCAAACGGATACCTTCGTTTTTATTAAACAATACTTTCGTGGAACACTATATCAGGGATAAAGGTATTACATGAATAAAGGTTTTCAAGACACGAAAGAAAGACTTATAAAAATATCTATTGTAACTGATTTATAATTGGTTTCGATTTTTTACAGATATTGAAATATATATAAACTGCTCATAAAATAATTAAACTTTATTTATAATGTATTTATTACTGGCGCTCTATACTCTCTGTCTACCCCGTTAGGGACTTGGCGTGATGATATGTATGTATGTATGTATTTATAATGTCTGACATCCGGTTGGTTAAACTAAAGTATGCTCAATCTCAGTCTTGAATTGTTCAAATGTGGTTTAGCCCAGGTAGCCAATGTTCCCTGGGGATTTATATATTTGTTACTTTTGGTTTTCTTCAACGTTCAATCGCGATATTTTTAAATGTTTTATAAAAACGCTAACATCAGTGTTATAATTTTGTAATATTTTACCACCATATACCGTAGTATTTTTATGATTTTTTTACATTCTTGCAGACAAAATAACCGACGAAAGATCACATACAAATTATCAGCAAAAATACCGTTATTTATTTGCAGTAATATAGATACAAAAACACAAAACTCATCTACGCAGTGTTTTCCCTAGACGAGCATTTCGGGAATAAAACATGTGTGCTTCCATATTGTGTAGCAATATTGCTTAACTAGCCTCCTATTATTGCGATGCTGGCAATGGGGGCTAACAAACAACGGACTATGTGAGACATACAAACTTGATATAACAGATTCTCATGAAGTCTATCGGGAATATTATTATTAGTTGAGCATCTTCACGCAAAGAGCTCCGTTAATTATTTAATCTTTCATTAAGATTACAGGTTCTGCCTACATGTACTTATGAGAATTCAAACATATGTAAGGTCGTGACTGTGAAACAGCGAGACTCAATAAACATATATAGTGATTACATACTTATTTATAAGTAGGTATAATATACTATTATTTAAGGTCGTGAAAAGAATGCGGTCCGCCTGATGATAAGCGGTTACCGCCGATTATGGACGCTTGCAACTACAACGGTTTCGCTCGCGGAAATATGTTTCCTCAATGTCAAGCTTCACTATGTTTGTAGTAAATAACTTGGAGGCCGTTCGTCCATCAGAAATCAATGCAGTGCGAGGTCAAACAGATTGCATTTCCTGCTTCCCAAACAAAGTTGCGTGTTGAAAAACACATCCAAAAAACATGAAGGGCTGCCAGGGTAGCCAGGCGAATAATAAACTTAATAAGCTACAAATAAGAAATAGTTTTCCGCTTCGGAGTAATAAAGGGGCGATTAGCCAGTGCCATTTTTCCCTAATTGGGTGTATAAAGAGCGCCATGATTAGCCCTTCGTACGAGCGCTGCGATAACGGTTTATATACCCCGGAAATGTTAACCCATTACTTATTAAGAATATTTATTCAATTGAGGAATGCTATTATTTACAAAACAACAGTCAGAATAATAATAATAATAATAATATTTATTGCGGTAAAAGAAAACATAAAATCTTAATTAATGGCCAGAGCCTCCTTTTAAGCAAATAATGCCTGTGTTAGGAGACCCTACTCTTCACAATAATAGAAAAATATTTAATTACTTATGAGTACAAGGTTATAGTAATATGCTTATTTATGATTTATTGGTGAGCTATTTATGTGTGTGTGTGTGTGCGCGTGTGTGTAATAAACCTTAGGTATATAGATTCTGAACAACTCTGCCAAGGAAGTTGGCACTAATATCAGGGGCCAGGCAGCTTAGCAATGCTGCTCTCCATTTGTTTAATAATAAATAAGTAATAATACTAATTAATAAAGCTGTGTCGACACGGCACTTATTGCGAAGAGGTTCCTTTCTCAAGGACCCTACTAGCCGCCGGTACCTTGGACCTTGGTCCCGCTAGCGGTGGGTCTCATTGATTATTTTTCAACAAATAGAAAAATCAAACTTTTCCTATAGTATATTAAAAATACGTATTAGAACTAGTTTTTGAGGTAAATCATAACAAACACAGAATCTTATCTTTTCTCTATATTATATTAGTTAAGATTTTGAAATATAATATGTTTTAATATATATTATTTAAAATGAATTTTATTAAAAGTAAATTCAATAAACAATAGTTTCGTTTATATTATAAGTACAAATTAAGACCTACTCTCAATCTGTACTGCACATTTATATTTGTTTAGGAACTTTTAGGTTATGTTCCAGTTTACTTAGCGTGGAATCCTTCGTCTATGAAGACCTCTATAAATGCTCGTGCGATCTTGATATCTCCAAATTTAGTTTAGTATCAAGACAAACGGGTAAAATATTTCATGTGAGGGTCAGAAAGTTCACGCTCCGTGATCAGTAACTCTAACTACTAGTTTGTGCGCAAGGAATAACTAATTAGCCCATTTCCAATCCGGCTTATACCGGATATGCTGATTTACGTGACTAAAACTAAAATTGGTTCATGATAATATTTTAACGAAAATAATTCATGTATATATAAATTATCACCAGAATAACTGAATTCTTAGGCTTAATTTCCATCTTTTTATCCCATGCATACCAGTTTCGAATTCTGTTACATTTTCATTCATGAATATTACATCAATAAGTTCTAAAAAGTTGGGACGTATTTTCTTATATCCTCACGCCTTCCCACAAGGGTCCCCGAAGGAGTAGGCAGAGGTGTATAGGTAATACCCACAAACCTACTTTCCGTCAGAGATATATTTTAGGTGCCAACGTGACAGATGGCGAGTCCGTCGCCGTTACTCAAGCAAGACTAAACACACGCCTTTTGAATTACTTCTCAAACGTATGCAGGTTTCCTAATTCATGTAAAACTTCTTTATTTATATTTGCGAACAACCGCTTTAGATTACTATACATTTTCGATAGATTTTTGTTGGATATATGGTAAGTTTTATTCCAGAAATCTACAAAATAATATTTTTACGCCGATGAAACCGTGCATCTATTATAATAAATACTACCTACATCGATTAAAATTGCGAAAGAAGCGTCACGATTTATAGACGTATATACAACGTCTATATTTTTTTCTCCATAGCACTCTAGAGAGATTATGGAAATGACGGATCATAGTAAAGGTGTATTTTTGCCCGAAAATACAAAGCGTAAAACAATGTACCCATAAAACGGTGGCTGTTTCGCTCGTATGTTTTCAATTTTTAAGTAATGTTGACAAATACGGTACTTAGGCGTTACGTAAATCGCTGTTACACCGACTACAGACCATTGCACAAGTATGAATAATGAGTTGATAACACGACCAGCCTACGGGAAACGTAAACATACGCGTTACATAGCGTTAACAACTCGACTCAGTTTTCAGACAGTGATTGAGATGGAATGTTTTGAATTCATGACATCCTAGTCTCTGGTGGTGGTCATGATATATTTCTATAGAAATATAAAGCACATATAAACTATTTTTTTATAATAATCACACCTCTTTTCCGTAGGGGTAGGCAGAGACAACTTCTTTTCACTTTCTACGATCCTTACATACTTGTTTCGCTTCGTCCACTTTCATTATTCCCTTCATTCATGCTCATATAGACTATAGTCTATGTTTATTATAAAACTAAGTTCCCTTACCATCTCTGTCGGCCTTAACGCGTTTAACTCGAAAACTACTTGAACGAATTTTGATACGATAATTACTTCACGCCTTCTCACAAGGGTCCCCGAAGGGATAGGCAGAGTTTTATAGGTAGTACCTTGACATCCACTTTATATATATTATATACGTTCGCCTTTGAATTTGTTATCAAACGTATGCAGGTTTACTCTCGATGTTTTCCTTCACCTTAAAATTCATAGTGTAATTAATCACTGTACTTAAGTTCAGTATAATTCATTGGTACCTACAACCGAGATTCGAACTTAAAAGTACTCGGACCAATCAGCCACCACGGCTTTTTCAATTTCATTTAATATTTTTTGAAACATGGAGTATATAATATTTTTGATTAAGCTTCTGTTAGAAGAAATAACTGGCTGCTTCAGCTTAGCCATTGTTGACAACCGCGTCCTAACTCAATGAAGTATCAGTTACAGCTGATTTTGAAAACGGGGTTTCAATGAAATAGTTTATTAGCTGGATTAGCACATATGTTATATTTTAATGTAATGAAAAACTGACAACGAAAGCTGGGGCTCAAGTATGTACAGTAAAAGCATACGTAATCACATTTAACCAGGGTAAAACAGCAGGTTACCTGTAAAACTAAGCACCTAAATATACCTAAAGCGAAAAGTGGGTGTTACTTCACGCATCTACCTACCCTATCAGGTACCATTGTGGGAAGGTGTGTAGATATAAGATACAAATAAAAAGAGAAATGTTCTATCTCTCCAAATACGTAAATCCATATTTATAACAACGTGCCTACTCTACATTATAACGACTCTGTAAAAACGAGGTTTTTATTCATATTTAATAGGAGAAGGATCCAAATCGTTTTTATTCCAGCTATCCCTACATTTGGAGTGATATTAGGGTTTGAGGCGGGATAAAAGGATGATCGATAGGTTCCAATGACCCACATTTAAAAGCTAAGGATAAGGTTTTATTTTAAGACTGGGTTTTGTTGTTCACTTAACTAGCTGATAAGTGCTAACTGGCCAAATCAGGAAGGTTACGACACCTCATGGGGTCCGTGGTGTAAACTCCCTTACTCCGTTCTGCACACCAGCTTTTTAAGTGCGTTAAAAGCACAACTTAATCGGTGGCTCTTAGATAATTTTCATTATTATTTTTTATATGTTTTACAAATAATTTGAAGTTACTAATACAATTGTATTTATCTAGTTACGCCTAGCTCACTGGCATGTTGGTAGAGACCTTATCACAGGCCGGTTCTCAGTGTCAATGTTTATTTTGTTCTTTACTTCTAATGTGGAAACTAAGTATGCAGTCTACCTGGTGGTAATCGGTTAGTGCTTCTTTTGAGGCTTGCTACATGAATGATCTCGCGCGTTGTTGAATATGGGAATCTATTCTCATACTTCTTGAAAACCTCTATGCTAACTCTAGAAAAAAACTTTATACAATTTTTGATGTGGATTTCATTATATTATATTTTCGTTATTATCGTTTCGTTATTATATTTTCGTCGTTATTATTATTACTAGCGTAGAAAAATGTTCTAGTACTACTTCACAAATCAAATTCTCGTCCACTCGTCCCAAGTCATGACATTTTCGAGATAACAGTTAATTTCTTACATAATGAGAAAGCTGAGAGATAAAATGTCAAAGCTGATTACAGCAAGTACCTACCCTTATTATATACTAAGACTTGCCAACTGAACCATACAAATTGTGTCGGTCCCTTTCATGTAAGCCCAGGGGTTGGTACCCTAAATTTCAAATTATATCGTCATAGAATATTATAAGGTCATATAGAATAAGTTATTCATACATTTAATAAAACCGTGATAGTCAAACGGTTTAAGCTGTCGTCTTTTAGTCAAAGTTATGGTTTCGAGCCACTGTCATATGGGTTTTAACAATGAGTTTTACTGAAATTAAGAACAGTAAATAATCCCACAATGAGATCTACGGTGAAGGAAATACAATTTGAAGAAACTTGCATACGTTTCTGAAAGAACGTAGCTAAATGACACTGCTCATGACTAGCTATCAGATCCTGTACTGGCAGGAGAGAGAAACATTCGTTTGTATCCTAACTAATACAGCCCTCTACTTCGAGATACTAAATAAAAAGGTACAACGCGCAAAAACTCTGGAACACTCAGGGTATCCGAATGTTCCAGAAATCAATAAGTAACGATTACCTGTTGCCAACAATCGTACCGTGTGCTTATTGGAAAAACTTTTTAGAAGATTCAAGGCTTAATTCTTTCATGGATAATAAAACAGCTCTCAGGTAAACAATGTTTAATGAATATCATTCATCCAAGCCCGAGTTACTTCTTTATTAGTTGGCTTTGCAAATAAATATCTAACTAGGTGTAGACACTATAACCCAGCTACGTTGAAAAGGTCAGGCGTTAATAAGAACAAATGCCTATTGTCCCCGCTATTAATATTAGGGGTTAGGTAATATTATCAACGCTAGATCTTTAGAGATGCGTAGCTAAAATATTTTGAGACAAAACATAGTCTTAACATTGAAAAGTCAACGTGCATGGAAGCAGAAATGCGTACGAGCGATAAAATCAGTCACTTATTTCTTATCGCGTCTGTGCTTAAGAAATGCAGTGTTTATTCGAACTTGTCGCGCGGAAAATGTTTTACAAAATGAGTCTGATGTTTGCTATTTTTATTGTATTATTTATACTATTTTTTTATTTATTAAATAAATAAATAAATAAATTTGTTATTCTAATTTTTTTATACCTTGGTAGAATTCCACACACATTAACGTAGCCACAAATTAAACACAGCTTGTGTTTATGGTAACTAGACAAGGATATATTTACTGTATTATATATTTATATGTATACCGCATGCTTGTTTGCCACCCAAGTGGTATAAAAAAAAAAAAAAAAAAAGAATCATACCGTTAATCCAGCTTATAATCGATCTCTGTACCAAAGTCACTCAATTCCATTCAGCCCCTCTAGCGTGATTTGCGTAACAAACATCTTTAGACACTTTTATAATATTAGTATCACTTTACAATCTAGTGTACTGTGAAGTTGGATTTTGAGCCTTTGTTTCAGTCCCGAGGAATTATTAATAACAGGGATAATTGCCCTCTGTGTCGGCTAGAGATGCTCCAAAGTAACTATTTCGTAATTTGCGGCTCTGCATACATTATGCAAGCATACCCTCGCACTGAGATTATATTGTTTTCGAATTCTTGAGATAACCAATTAGGTAAGTTAAGCAATATAGATATATAATAAGCAATCCGACTAATATATATATACTAGCTTATGGCCGCGGCTTCGCCCGCGTGGTGTTCGAAAAAGTAGCTTTGGAAATTTTCCTGCTAGAATCGGTTCAACCGCTATCCCGTGAAAGAGCATCATACATTATAATATAAGAACTTTGTACTTTTCGGATTAAAAAGAAAGGAGCCTTCTAAAATGTCCTATCCCTAGGTATAAGCTATCACCATTTCAACTTTCAGCCAAATCGGTTCAGCCGTTTGGCAGTGAAAGAACCGCAAACATCCAAACTTACAAACTTTCACATTTATAATATTAGTAAGATTTGTCCTACTTAGGTTTCCTTCTGCGATGTTCCCACTATGAGCAGCAAAAATTGAGAGTAATTAGCCGAGGGAGATGGCCACTTCAGTAAAAGACATCTTGGATTTAAGCGACAAAAATATAATATCATAGGGTGTTTATTATTCAATCACGCCACACCGGCTGAACAGAATTGGAAGAAATTTGCCGGAGAAATTATTAGCCGCATAAATTTCTATTATGATAATTGTTTACCTTATGATATAAATGCGAACGGATGCGAAAATGTTCGTTCCTCTATCACATAAAAATACTCAATGGAATTGGATGAATTGAGGCAAACGTTCCCACAAATATTCTCTAGATCTATATATGTGCCTCGATTACAATTTCCTGTTATTTTTATCATCATCTCGGTATATCGATAACAGACTTGTTATCAAGCGTGAGATAAGATTTGATAAATATAGCTGTGTACCTTTTAAAATACCTATCGGCGTATATGTTTTTGCTTGTGGGAACAGACCTTCTAATTTATTTACAGCGGAATATTTTGACATTGCATCTTGTTTTAAAAAGCAACATTTTATCAGAATCCTTTATAAGGATTAGTGCTCTGATGACAGGATCAGTCTGATGACATTATTTACTTTACAATTTTTTTATAATAGGTGACCACGGGTAGCATTTGCTAAGCCAACCAATTTTTTTCTTTTATTCATTATTCAAAGTGGTATAGCCGTGCTTGAATAACGGCGATGGACTCGCCATCTGTCACGTTAGCACCAAAAATATATTTCACTGGCGGAAACTGGGTGTGTATATGTATAAACCGTTGCCCACGCCTTCGGGCACCCTTGTGGGTAGCCGTGAGGATATATATATATATATATACTTATTCATAAGAACAGCTCAATGTCGGCATGTGCTTTACCAAACCAAATAAAAGTCCTAGTGCATATGGACTTGGTGATAATATTTTTGTTCAATTCACTTACACTAACAGAATACATAATTTAGTGAAGCACGCTGTCTCAAAAATAAGCGGTTTTACATCTATGTTACCGTAATAAATTTTCTAACAAAATAAAACTGTTTGATATCTTTAGCCGTGATAAAAGCCATGGTGGCCGAGTGGTTCGAGCAGTTGCCTGCGACACAAAGGTCGCAAGTTCGAATCCCGACTGTACCAATGAGTTTTTTCTGAACTTAAGTACAGTGATTAGTCACACCACGAGCTTTACGGTGAAGGAAAACATCGAGGAAACCTGCATACGTCTGAGAAGAAATTCAAAGGCGTATGTATAGTCGTGCTGGAGTAACGGCGATGGACTCGCCATCTGTCACGTTGGCACCTAATATACCTCTGGCGGAAAGTGGGTGTGTGGGTATTACCTATACACCTCTGCCTACCCCTTCGGGGACCCTTGTGGGAAGGCGTGAGGATATATTATATTATATTACTTTTAAAATTAGCACCTTTATAAATAGTTATTATCAGTGAGAGATTCCCTAATAAACTTATAAGTACGAGTTTGTAGTTTGGTTATCCATATTTATTAAATATGACAATTACCTATGATATAACATAGAAGTTAGGAAGACATGGCTAGGAAACTTGACAATAAAAAACAGATGTCAAACCTGAAAAACAACGATCGACATGTCATCCATCACTGAAATTTTTTTAAGGCTAACATTTCTACTCTAATCCTATGGGGACTTTTGTTGGGGAAACCACGAAGATGAAAATTATTACGTTAAGTATGTAATAAGAAGTAGAAGTCTATATTATCCAATAGATGCAGCGAAAATCCAGCTCCTCATAAGCGATTACCGATTTGGCGAACCATCATTACAATTTAGATATATATTACAATCTTTAGCGGGCAAACTTTCTTAACAATATCTCAAGGCGAGATGTCTCGTTTCATTTCGTTTCGCTTAAACAACCATCAATTTCTGAAGATACTCTCTGAGCAGCCCCCGGGCGCTGATAGGGGAGGATATTATTACAGATCCTTCCACAGATATTTCAGAAATTGTTGAAGCGGCTAATGTGGTTAAGAGGAATTGTTTAACGAGAGTGTTACCCGAAGCTATTATTAAAGGCTTAATTTTTTAGTTGAATTTATTAAATTAAGGTAAAGAAGTATTTTTTCAGAACCACGGAGGCTGAGAGGCTCAAATAGTCGCCTGCAAAACCTCAATTAGCTCGAATTCCTCATCTTTGAATTTCTATTTGTGCTTATGCAGCTTTCTTTCACTTTTGTACCGATTCATTTCTGTAAAAGATTCATTTCAGAAAAAGATCATGGCTACAGTCGGAAGTCAAACCTATAACTTTGAATTGCAGGCTACTTGAGCCACTCGGTTACAATAGTAGATAGTCGTGCTTGAATGGTGACATACGATGTTTGTCATTAAAGCCCACTATTTATCTTCGGGTAACAGGGGTGTCTCTCTGCCCACCTCTTCGGGGAAGACGTGAATAAGTATTTCTAGTATAATTAGACGTATAAGTGAATGAGGTTCATTTTGTTAATGTGGTCGTCAATGTTATAAAAAGTCCTTTAGGCAGAGCAGTTCTGCGAAACTTTGTACAAAAGGGATTAAAACTCACCAAAAATTATATTAAAACTTTTTAGTATTAGTATTAGTAAATTTTGTTACAATATTAAGCTCAAATGGCGTTCATACAATAGTTACAATGTCCAAAAAGCCTTGCTTCATAAATAGTAAATAATCCATGGATTTTTATGGCAGAGATTATCGAGTACCTATAACTGAACAGTAAAGTACAACGCACGAGTGATACCCCTAGTATTGCAAGAGTCCATGGGCAGCGGAAACTGTTTACCATCAGATTGCATCTGAGCAAGGCTTTACAGCGGTTGTTCTTTGTCAATAAGGTGGCTTACAAGAATGCCCGGTGAGTGCTTAGTATTAAACTCGTGCGCTTTCGAGCCTTTGAACCTATAAACATATAATTCAACTTTATCTCTCACGAAGGTACGTTATTTCTCAGTCAAAATGAGTCTGGGAATTAATTCCGCCAGTCATTTGTTTAATTAATTCATGAATATGAATGAGTTACGCAGATGACATAGGTAAAGTCCTGGTAATTTAGTTTGCTAGTGTAAATTTAGTTGTGGAAACATTACCATTCTAAACGGATTTGTCAAAGCGATGGTAATGATACGCGAAATTTGCATTCCCATTGCAAAGAAATTATTGCTATTCTTACAATTTTGGTACACCATACAATTTGTGTATTTTTTTTCATTCAACACAATATGTATCTTCGATAAGCTTCACGGTGAAGAAACCTGCGTATGTTTAAGAAGAAATTTGAAGTCGTAAAATTCGTTATCTGTCACGTTAGCATCATCATATCATTTGTTAGTTGAAAAGAAAGGGTTATTCTATTCCTTCGGGGATACTTATGGGCATATATAGGTACAATTTAATAAATTATTCCTTGACAAGTTAACGTCCATGACACCATACCTCTAGTATACGATTCTGATTAAAATGAACAGTAAGAGATACGCAGTTCCTTTATTGTCAGCATAGGAGCTGTTTATGAATAATACATTTGATGAGAGTTTATGATAAGTTTATTCTTAGAAACTATTTGATAATATATAAGTGTATTTTGTTATATTGTAAATTAGTTTATTAATGTTATTATTATTATTATAATTTTCTTTTAACATCATATTGGTATACCTACTGTAAGGATGTTAAGGTGTGTGTAAATAAATAAATAAAAAATAATAATAAA